>JAKSZT010053798.1:11925053-11937586 GCA_026826555.1 Tolypeutes matacus | reverse complement strand
TTTATTTATTTATTTATTTATTTATTTATTTATTTATTTATTTATTTATTTATTTTTATTGTGGGTAAAAATCAAAATTTTCACAATACATACCAACATTTGCAAAAAGATATATAAATATATATGCATATATGTGCATTTGCTTACAAAAATGTTATTTATATATATATATATAAATAAATTTTAAGACGTGCTTAGATTGCCCAAAATATTACACAGAACCCACTGGGATTCCCATGTTGCCCACCTCCCACACCTCCCACCACATCCCACACAAACATCTCCCACAAGTGTGGCCCACCACCCTCAATGGACTTACACATCCTGGGGCCTTGCCTTCAACCATAGACCACAGTTCACACCGTAGATCACACTTTCTCCCACACAGTTCTGAGTGGTGTGTGCTGATTTAAAATGGCCTACATCCTTTGCCACAACGGTACTCAGGACAACCTCCAAATCCCAAAGAAGCCCCTGTATTTCAACTGCTCATCCGCTCCCTGCCCCAAAAGTGTCAAGTGGCCACTGGCTCCACCTCATTGTTATGATTACTTCCATTGCTAGAATCACCATATGTGAACAACAGAATACCATCAAGTCCACTCTAGTCCATAGTTCTTCCCCTAATCCTGAGGGGTCTGGGATGGTGATGTCCACTCCACCTCCAAGTGAAAGAGGGCTTATATCCCATGGATATGGTGGGTGGGATGATCCTGCCTGTAGATGGAAGCCCTCTCCATTCCCTGGGATGGCCATTGCGCATCGTTGTCTCCTCGCCAGGTGACTTGGATGAGTCCATTGAGCTGTAGGGTAGGAGTTGCAGCTCCACCGAGATTCCATGCACACCTGGCACATAGGTAGGCCAGAGGCTCCAGTCTCTGGAAGTATACCTAAAAACTTCAGCATCACATATAGGTTTGAATAGAAGGGACTGATGAACCATGTGCAGGGAGGACTTATTTGAGTCCAATTCTGTCACTCTCAGGAGCACAGATCCCAAAATAGAGCCCACTGATAAGGCATCAGTCTCTGGGTCTATCCCCACTTATATAGGACCTGGGTGTCTCCAGAGCTCTCAGGAGCCCCTCTGGGTGGGGTGATAGGCACTTAGATGTTCTATGAGCTCCTACTGAGGTGTGTGTAAGAGTTACCTCTGGGATAACCTCCCGACTCTCTTTGAAGTCTCTTAGCCACTTGAACTCATTTACCCTTTTCCCCCTTTAATTCAAGGTCTTTTTCCAGTTGTGTTGCCAGTTGGCACTTGGTATTAATCCCTCGTTGCCAGGGAGGCTCATCCCCCGGAGTCATGTCCCACGTTGGGGGGGAAGGTAATGTAATCATATGCTGAGTTTGGCTTAGAGAGAGGCCACATTTGAGCAACAAGGAGGCTCTCAGGTGGCAACCCTTGGGCACCCCACAACTGCAGGCTAAGTCTCAGTTACAAGAGCAAAGACTCACAAGGGTAGTCATCAATTAAAAGAACACATCAGTGGGTCATTCTCTTTTGACAGACACTGTCCCTGCACTCAGAGGACTATTGCTGCTCCCTTGGAGACTGTGGCAGAGCTCTCCAGGCTAGGAATTCTGATTCCCTCATTTATTGTGTGATTTTCCACCCATCGTGACCAGCCCCATCTTTTGATCTTTTGAACGATTTTGTATATCTTTCATGTATATTCGGATGAACTAATTCCCATGAAACCCCCCTCCCAGGCACCCCCCACCAATAATCCCCTGCAGTACCCATTGTAACCCTTCTGTGATCCAAATCCTCCATGAACATGTAGTCCATAAAATAATCAAATACACTTACTAGGAAAAAGAAACAAGTATGATAAGCTTACATGCAAGAGACAAACATAAGGAAACTCAGGGGAAAAAAAAAAAAGAGAAGAAAAAAAAACATAATCAAACAAAAAACAAAACAAAATAAAATATAATTAGCAGATTGGGACATTAAAAAAATGGGCAAAAAAGCAAAGGAAATGCCTTAAAAAATATATATATATATATACATTCATTTTTTTTTCCTTTCTCTTTTCCTTTCCTTCCTTTTATCACTGTGTTATCGGATGTCTGGTGTGCTGTGACACCTTCCCCCTCTCAATCCCCGTGTCTCCCAATTTTTCATTTAATTTTCAAAGAAGTTTTAGGTCACAGCAAAGTCACACACGGAGTGTCAGAAACTCCCAGATACCAAACCACCCCCCCTTCCCCACCCCATATTAACTCCCCCCCCCCCTTTTTTTTGGATGTTAGCATTGTTATAACTGTTATACAGATAGCAAAATATAGCAACTAAACATTATCAATGATTTACAGTATAGTTTACAATTTAGATGATACAGTTAAATAATTTTGATGATATTTACCCTGACCTGTGTCCATTAGTGTAAGGTAATGAAAAACCGTCCCCATGACCACCAAATACCCCATTAGATCTTGACTGTTCCCTTCCCCCCAGCACCCCTGGGCCCATAATACCACCCTCTCCCGACCCATGGAGTGTCGAGATTCACAGTTACATGCCCTGGGGATTTGAACCTGCCCTTCCTAATCCACCCACCCACCAGTGCTGCACCACCAAACCCAGGAATACCACCACTCATCTGCCCCATCCCCCAACATGCAACCACACACTATCCCTTTACCATAGATTATGTCCATATGGGTGATGGCTCAAAGCCTGCTCTTCTCTTACTCTCCTTTGTTAACCTATCTTTCAGACAATGGTTCTCAGAGACTGCTCACTTTCCTCAGTTCAGATCAGTGAGGTCATATACTGTTCATCCTTCAGTGCCCGGCTTGCCTCACTCAATATAAGGTCTTCAAGATTCATCCACGTTATTCCATGTGTTAGGACTTTGTTCCTTCTTACAGCTGAGTAATATTCCATTGTATGTATGTACCACATTTTGCTTATCCATTCGTCTGTTGATGGGCACCGGGGCTGATTCCAACTTTTGGCGATGGCGAACAATGCCGCTATGAACATTGGTGTGCATATATCTGTTTGTGTCTTTGCTTTCAGTTCTTCTGGGTATATACCCAGCAGTGGAATTGCTGGGTCATACGGTAGATCTATTGTTAGTTTTCTGAGGAACCGCCAAACTGTCCTCCACAGTGGCTGGACCATACCACAGTCCCACCAGCAGTGGATGAGGGTTCCTATTCCTCCACATCCTCTCCAACATTTAGTGTCTCCTGTTTTTTTAATAGCTGCCATTCTGATGGGTGTAATATGGTATCTCATTGTAGTTTTGATTTGCATTTCCCTGATAGCAAGCGATGTTGAGCATTTTTTCATGTGCTTTTTAGCCATTTGTATTTCTTCCTTGGAGAAGTGTCTTTTCAGGTCACTTGCCCGTTTTTTAAATGGGTTGTTTGTCCTTTTATTTTCAAGGTGTAGGATTTCTTTATATATGCAGGATATTAGGCTCCCATCAGATATATGGTTGCCGAATATTTTTTCCCATTGGGTAGGCTGCCTTTTTATTTTCCTAATAACATCCTTTGAGGTGCTGAAATTTTTAATTTTGATGAGATTCCATTTATCTATTTTTTCTCTTGCTTCTCGTGCTTTGGCTGTGAAGTTCATGAAACCATTTCCTATTACAAGGTCCTGTAGATGCTTCCCTATGTTATCTTCCAAGGTCTTTATGGTTTTGGCTCTTATATTTAGATCTTTGATCCATCTTGAGTTGATTTTTGTATAAGGTGTGAGATGGTGTTCCTCTCTCATTCTTTTGGATATGGATATCCAGTTCTCCATGCACCATTTGTTGAAGAGGCCGCTCTCTCCCAATTGAGTGGGCTTGGTGGCCTTGTAGAATATCAGATGACTGTATATGCGAGGATCTATATCAGAACTCTCAATTCGGTTCCATTGGTCAGTAGGTCTATCCTTGTGCCAATACCACGCAGTTTTGATCACTTGTAGCTTTGTAGTATGTTTTAAAGTCAGGTAGTGTGATACCTCCAACTTCATTTTTCTTTTTCAATATATCTTTGGCAATTCGGGGCCTCTTGCCTCTCCAAATGTATTTTGTGGTTAGTTTTTCCAGTTCCTTAAAAAATATAGTGTTGACTTTTATTGGGATTGCATTAAATGTGTAGATTAGTTTGGGTAGGATAGACATCTTGATGATGTTTAGTCTTCCTATCCATGAACAGGGAATATTTTTCCATTTATTTAAGTCTTCTTTGATTTCCTTTAACAGTGTTGTGTAGTTTTCTGTATATAAGTCCTTTACATATTTAGTTAAATTTATTCCTAGGTATTTGATTCTTTTGTTTACTATTGTAAATGGTATTGTTTTCCTGATTTCCTCCTCAGTTTGCTCATTATTGGTGTACAGAAATGCTACTGATTTTTGAGCGTTGATCTTATAGCCTGCAACATTACTGAACTGCTTTATCAGTTCTAGAAGCCTTGTTGTCGATTTCTCAGGGCTTTCTATGTATAGGATCATGTCATCTGCAAATAATGAAATTTTTACTTCTTCTTTTCCAATCTGGATGCCTTTTATGTCCTTTTCTTGTCTCAGTGCTTGTGCAAGTACTTCTAAGACAATGTTAAATAGGAGTGGTGATAGTGGGCATCCTTGTCTTGTTCCCGATCTCAGAGGGAAGGCTTTTAGGATTTCACCGTTGAAAATGATGTTAGCTTTGGGTTTTTCATATATACCCTTTATCATTTTCAGAAAGTTTCCATCTATTCCTATCTTTTGTAGTGTTTTTATGAGGAAAGAGTGCTGTATTTTGTCGAATGCTTTTTCTGCATCTATAGAGATGATCATGTGATTTTTTTCTTTCAATCTGTTTATGTGGTGTATTACATTGATTGATTTTCTTATATTGAACCATCCTTGCATACCCGGGATGAAACCCACTTGGTCATGGTGTATAATCCTTTTGATATGTTGTTGAATGCGATTAGCAAGTATTTTGTTGAGGATTTTAGCATCTAGGTTCATTAGAGAAATTGGTCTGTAATTTTCCTTTCTTGTGGTATCTTTATTTTGTTTTGGTATTAGGGTAATGTTGGCATCATAGAATGAGTTAGGTAATATTCCTTCTACTTCTATTTTTTGGAAGAGCTTAAGTAGAATTGGTGTTAGCTCTTTCCGGAATGTTTGGTAGAATTCAGCTGTGAAGCCATCTGGTCCTGGACTCTTCTTAGTTGGGAGGTTTTTAATGACTGAGTCTATCTCTTTACTTGTAATTGGACTGTTGAGTTCATCTATTTCTTCTTTCATCAATGTCGGCTGTTTGTGGGTTTCTAGAAACTTGTGTATTTCCTCTAAATTTTCATTCTTGTTGGCATATAATTTTTCAAAGTATCCTCTTATGATACTCTTTATTTCTGTGGGGTCAGTAGTGATATCACCTTGCTCATTCCTTATTTTATGTATTTGCATCTGTTCTCTCTTTCTCTTTGTTAGTCTGGCTAAGGGTTTGTCAATTTTGTTGATATTCTCGAAGAACCCACTTTTGGTATTGTTTATTGTTTACAGTGCTTTCTTATTCTCTATTTCATTTAGTTCTGCTCTAATCTTTGTTATTTCCTTCTTTCTACTTCCTTTAGGTTGAGTTTGTTGTTGTTTTTCCAATTCCTCCAAGTGTGCAGTTAGGTCTTCAATTTTAGCTCTTTCTTCTTTTTTTATAAATGAATTTATGGCTATGAACTTCCCTCTCAGGACTGCTTTCGCTGCATCCCATAGGTTTTGATATGTTGTGTTGTCGTTTTCATTAGTTTCAAGGTAGTTACTGATTTCTTTTGAGATTTCCTCTTTTACCCACTGTTTGTCTAAGAGTGTGTTGTTTAACTTCCACATCCTTGTGCCTAACCTGTTTCTCTGGCCCTTAGTGATTTCCAACTTCATTCCGTTGTGGCTAGAGAAATTACTTTGTATAATCTCAATCTTTCTGAATTCATTGAGTGTTGTTCTGTTACCTAGCATGTGGCCTATTTTGGAGTATGTTCCATGTGCACTCGAGAAGAATGTAAATCCCACTGTTTGGGTGTAGTGTTCTGTATATTTCTATTATGTCCAGGTCTTCTAATGTGTTGTTAAGTGCCTTAGTTTCTTTATTGATTCTCTGTCCATATGTTCTTTCTAATGATGATAGTGGTATGTTGAAGTCCCCTGCTATAATTGTAGAGGCATTTATTTCTCCTCTTAGTTTTTCCAGAGATTGCCGCACATATTTTGAAGCACCTCAATTAGGTGCGTAAATGTTGATGATTGTTCTCTCTTCTTGAGAGATTACTCCTTTTACTAATATGTAGTGTCCATCTTTGTCTCTTACAATAGTTTTGCATTTAAAGTCTATTTTGTCTGATATTAGAATAGCTACTCCTGCCCTTTTTTGACTATTGTTAGCTTGTAAAATGGTTTTCCAGCCATTCACTTTCAGCCTCCTTGAATCCCTGGGTTGAAGGTGGGTTTCTTGTAGACAGCATATAGATGGATCATATTTTCTTATCCATTCTGCCAATCTGTGTCTCTTGATTGGTGAATTTAATCCATTAACATTCAGTGTTATTACTCGTAATGAATTTCTTACTTCAGCCATTTTTTCTTTGGGTTAATGTGTGTCATATGTTGTTTTGTTTCTCTTTTTGTCTTTTCAGTTGTTTTTAAACTCTCCTCCAACTCTCTCTCCCTTGTTTTTCCTTTCAACTTGTAGAGATTACTTTAATATTTCTTGAAGTGCTGGTTTCTTCTTGACATACTCTCTTAATTTCTGTTTATCTGTGAATATTTTGAACTCTCCACCATTTTTGAATGCCAATTTTGCTGGATAGAGAATTCGTGGCTGGAAGTTTTTTTCTTTTAGTGTTTTGACTATGTCATACCACTGTCTTCTTGCCTCCATAGTTTCAGCTGAGAAATCAGCATTTAATCTTATTGTGCTTCCCTTGTATGTGATGGTTCCTTTTTCTCTTGCTGCCTTGAGTATTTTCTCTTTGTCTTGAGCATTGGACATTTTGACAAGTATATGTCTTGGAGTTGGCCTGTTGGGATTTATACTATTTGGGGTGCGCTGTGCTTCCTGGATCTGCACATCCATCTCTCTTGATAGGGTTGGGAAGTTTTCAGCCATTATTTCCTTCAACACTCCTTCTGTTCCCTTTCCCTTCTCTTCTCCTTCAGGGATGCCCATAATGCGTATGTTTGTGCATTTTGTATTATCGGTTAATTCCCTGAGTCCATGTTGGATTTTTTCTGTCTTTTTGTCTATCTGTTCTACAATCTCTTTGATTTCAGCTGTATTGTCTTCCATATCACTAATTCTTTCCTCTGCCTGTTCAAATCTGCTGCCATGTGAGTCCAGCGTCTTTTTCATTTCTTGGCTTATGCCATTGTTCACCATCATATCCATTACCTTTTTAGGCATGTTTGCTATTTCTTCAGTATGTTCTCCCAGTGTCTTCTTTATATCCTTAATCTCTTCCCTCAGTTCTTTAAGTTGGTCCATGATATTTGTTTGGATAGCTTTGATCAGTTGTTCGATGTTCTACATTTCTTCCTGGTTTTTATTTTGTGCATTGGACTTGTCCATATTTTCCAGTTTCTCAGAGCCATTTGTATTTTTTTGTTGCCCTCTGGTCATCATATTATCTTGATGGGTTTGTTCAGTTGATTAGCTTTTCTCTATGCTCTAGAACCTTATTTAGCTGTTGGTTCTGCGTGTGAGTTAAGTTTTCTCTTTGGCAGTTTTTCTTCTTATTTTATTTCCTTGCTTCTTTCTATGTTCCCTTGAAGGCAAAAGGTTAGGGCCAGAGGAATCAAAAGATGTAGGGAAGGCAGAAGGATAATAGTAATATTGATAAAAGTTAGAAGAGGGGCAAAATGAGACTTGATGAGATGAATATTTAACTTGTGTAGGCAGTGTAGAGTACTTTAGAAAAAAATATGGAGTTCCTACAATGGACTGGGAAAACAAATGGAGGAATATACATATATTGATTTAGAAGGCTAGAATTATGAAGAGGGAGAGAAATAGTAAAGAAAGGTCTGTAAGGAAAAAGTTATTACTAATAAAAAAAAAAGAAGAATAAAACAAAATAGATGGAATAGAAATTGACACCCTTAAGTTGTGGGCCTATGAAAAAATGTTGTCTCTAAGAGCCACAACAGAAAACAGAAGGCGGAAAGATGCATGAAGGATAAGCGATAGTTTGTAATACAGAATCAATATATACAGCGAGTGGGAAATTACTGAAAAAGAAAAAGAAGCCCAGCAAAGAAGCAACATGCTTGCAGCACCTAATTAAAAAAAAAAAAATAGAAAAAAAAAATGAAAGGGGGGAGGAAAGAATAGCAAGAGACCAGAAAGAAACAGAGAGAAACCAAAGATACACACAGGTAAGCAGTCAAACAGAGCTAAGGGGGGTCAATGATTCCCCTAGGGTCCACGTGGATCCTTCCTGCCTACTTGTGTTTATCAATCAATTTCCCCACAGGGTTCTATATACAGGTCCTGAAGCAGCTTTTAGATATTGAACTAAATTAAAAAGAATTTATTTTTCATTTGTTGAAGTGACCTTCTCACTTTTTTTTTTTAATTTTTATTTTTTTAACGAAATGCAGGACCCAAAATAATTCCTCCTCTAGACCAACCCCCTTACAGAAGGAACCCTAGCTGGGCCCGTGGTAATTAATCAAGCATGGCCCACTTTCTGGACTCCTCAGGTTAGCTGAAGCTCTGATGTTAGTTAGTGAGGAGTGCTAAAGATGGCTGAATCTGCCCCTTCTGGAGCTGAGCTCGAGCATCACCGGGCTGCTAAGTAAATCAGTTTGAGTGCAGATTTGCATCTCTTCTCAGCCTGATGCTGCTTCAGGTCGGCTTATCTGCTCCCCAAAACTATGGGGTGGTGCAGGCAGCCAGATCGGTGTCGAAAAATAAAAATAAAAATAATACCCTTCCCTGTCCTCCAACAGAGCCCTCCCTCTTTTGGGGAGTGTCCCTTCTTCCTGGCTCTGCGGCGGCCTGGGTCTTATCCCTGGGTGGCTAGGGAAATCAGCTCCGTTCCCCGACCAGAATCCCCCCTCCGGTTCCTGGGTGCTGATTAGCTAATTTGTTCTGTTCACACAAGGTCGAAGGGGAGCCAGGCAGCCAGATCCCCAGAAAATAAAACTTTTTCACCCTTCTCGCGGCTCCAAATGACCATTTTATTTTATTTTATTTTTCCTCCCTAACCGCGGGGCTCAGCCGTCTGTGCCAACCACCACCGGCAGCCTTAAAACTCACGAATCTCTACCGTTCCGTCCACGCCGTTGATTCACGCAGATAGATGTCCCAAGCTTCTCACTCCACGCGTGCACAGCACAGACCCCCGGGCAGGACCCTGTCCACAATCCGCCTTGCTCTGGGAGCTTGCAGTGTGTGCCCTCCTACACTAACGCCATTTTGGCCGGCCAGCCTCTCCTCCATATTATTTTTTAAAAAGTAATTCTATGATTTCTCCTTAAAGCTGAGCTAAGTCAATAAATAAAGCAATTCAATGCCTCATTTCCAGGATTTTTTTTTTTTTCCTGAAACTTATATGTGTTTAGGTAATAGTGATTTATGTAGTGGACTACTTATCTACTGATGATTGCACTGACTTATGACTTCCTCTTTGCTTATCTTTTACCTCTACTCCTCTAAAAAAATGATTACATTTAAACCATAAACTTTTGCTAAAATTAGATCATTAGATGGGATGAAGATTTAGAAAGGTGTTTGTGCATGCAAATGCCAAATAGGGGTTGCAGGGGTGGGTACTCAGGAGTCAAATTGAAATTACACTTAGAAAATTCTGTTCAAATTTAAAAAGCATTTTTTTCCTGAGCTCTTTTAACAAACCTAGAGATGCAGGGACCAGATTTATTCAGTTATGGATACATAATAAATGGATGAGAAAAATGTTGGCTTAAGGATTTACAGAGCTTTTTTTTTTTTTTTAACCTTCTCAAAGGAAAGAAAATAAAGAATGTAAAGAGAATGCTGCCTCTAAAATATGGATGCAAATGTACCAGTAGAAATGTGGGTCATTGCTTGAGATAGCTTAAAATATTTAAATCCAAAGAATTTTACCTGAATTGCCTTTATTTATCCAGCTGATAATTTTGTTTTTCCACTATTCAAAGAGAATCAGATAACCCAAGATTGGCAAAAGGAAAGTTGCCTGTCCAGGGGTAAGGATGTTGCCTAGGAATTGGTTTTGGAAAAAGGTGACTATAATTTAAAGGGAAAAGGGGAATGTAGTACTTTCTTGCTGGTATTTTTAATGTATTTAGACACATTTTTAAAGCTTGACTCATTTTAAAATTGAGATATAATTCACATACATTAAATTCATCTTTTTAAAGAGTACAATTGAGTGGCTTTTAAAATATATTCACAAAGTGGTACAACCACAACCATTGTCTAATTCCAGAATTTGTATTACCCCCAGAATAAGCCCAATACCCATTAGCAGTCACTTCCCCTTCCTTCCTGCCCCCAGCCCATAACAACCATTGATCTACTTCCAGTGTCTCTGGATTTGCCTATTCTGGAATATTCTATATTTCAAGTAAATAGAACCATATCATATGTGGCGTTTTGTGTCTGACTTCTTTCACTTAGTGTAATGTTTTTAAGGTTCATCCAAGTTGTAGCATGTATCAGTACTTCATTCTGGGAAGGGGAGTACACTGGGGAGGAGTTTCCCAAGTCAGTCTTTCCCAGCTGGAACAAGGCCAGGAGCCCACAGAGGGAGCACTAGCCAGCTCCAGACTCTCCTGGAGAGGGGCTGAGGGAGTGCCCAGGGAGGGTGCCAGGAGCTTCTTCCAAGGCTCCCCAAAGCTGCACTTTCTTGTCTCAGCCCCTGCCCAGAAAATGCAGTCCTTCAACTCTCCCCTGCAGCTCCGAGGAAGCCTACAGTCTTTCAGTCTCCTCTGGTCCCTTTGTCCGTGGTGGATTGGAGCAATGTCCATCCTGAGAGCTGGGCCTCCAATGATCCAAAATAGCTGCTCAAAATAGCTAATCAAAATAGCTGATCAAAAGCAGTGATCAGCGATTGGCCCATGGCCCCACTCCCCTGGATCTTGAGGAAGTGGATTTTTATGCCCTTCTCTGGCACCAGCAAACCACGCTACATGACAAATCAGATCCCACTGTTGCCCCAGTGAGAGTGGGGTATGGGCAATGGCATCCACCATTCAGAGGATGCCATCCACTGGTGTTTAGCACAATTTACCAGTCTCTTTCTCCCGCTCTTGCCTGGATGCTGTACGGGGTTCTACTGGACTGCAGAGATTTGAAATAGTTCATTCAGACAGTTCCTGTCTGTTTAATAGTTGTTCTGGTGGAGGAACTGATTCCTAGTGCTTCCAACTCCCCATCTTCCCACAGTTCTCTTTGCTTTTGAGATATATATATATATATAAACAAATAACCCTGGAGAAAATGCTGTTTGCACTGGGCAGATCCTGAGTCAGGTGAAAGAACGATAGCCTGTGAGTAGTATCTTCCAGGGAACCACCTGTCAGGTCACTACCCATTAATTATGACCCAACCATTTGAGTTAGGCGTACGGTACTTAAGAGCGATACTTCATAAACATGAGTGGGAATCCATCCCAGGATGCCAACTGGTACAACAAAAGAGTAGGTGAGATGCTATTAAGGTGGCACCTAACAGTATATCATGTAAGATGGCAACTGTATTAAAGAAAAATCAGGAAAAAATACTCTGGAAATAGGGATTTGAAGGAGTTGCAGCCCTGGTTTTTGTCCTCCAGTGGCTGCAAGACTGCTGGTTTTCACTATGATTACGACTGCTGGTTTTCACCATGATTACAACTGTTGGTTTTTCAAGGCAATTGTGGCATGGAGAAGGGAAGAGGAAATACTGCAATTTAAAATGCCACACAGCTTGCTGTTGTTAGATTCAGCTGTTTTTCTTGAATAAACACTTGCCAGATTGCTACAAACTTTGGTTAATTTCCAGTTCTGAAAATGTTGCTTCTGACTACTTTAGGTGGTATTCTCACTGTTTTTGCAAAGCTAAGTATTTTGGGATGTCCTTACTCCTCGATTTTCACTGACGTCACTCACTAAACGTATTTTAATGATAAAAATATGCATTTAATTACAAATCCTTGATATTTTAGTTTACGACATCATTAGACTATTTTCTTAGAAAGCCGCATATTTTCAAAGACCTTGTTCATGAAGTCTTGGCATAGGAAGCATTCTAATAACACAATAAGCAGTAATTTTTAAATACAATTGACGTAGGCATTTTGAATGCTTTGCCAGAATTGGTGATCTTGAGGAACTGCGTATCATGTGCTCCGGCAGCTCATCCTATATTTATGTGCTCCTCCTCTAATGAACGGTCGCACTGCAAAGAGGTCTGTGCTGCAAAGGGGAGGCCATTATCTTGTCCCTACAGATATAGGGAGAGCTCCAAACCCTGATCATCACCGAAGGTCAATGTTCTTCTGTAACCTGGGTCACCTACTCACCTTGTTCTGTGACCCTGATCATCAC
>JAKSZT010053798.1:11895179-11920061 GCA_026826555.1 Tolypeutes matacus | reverse complement strand
TATCTATCTATCTATCTATCTATCTATCTATCTATCTATCTATCTATCTATCATTTATCTGTCAGCTACCAGCTATCTATCCATTTTCTCAACACTTGAGTGCAGATTGTATACATCATGCTCCTTGAACACTTGTACAAAGACCAAGGATATTCACTTTTGTAACTACACTAAGTGCAGTTATCAAGTTCAAGAAATTTAACATTGATATAAAGCCTACAGTTTATATTCCAATTTTTTCAAATGTCCCAATAAGTGTCCTTTTGAGCCTCCTCTCTTCCATTGTTAGGTCACTCCAGGATCATGTATTGCCTTTATCTGTCATTGTCTCTTTAGTTGTTCTTTCTTCTCCTCCTCCCCGTCCTTCTTCCTCTTTTTATTGTGGGGAAAATATATACAACATAAACTTTCCCATCTCAACAACTCCCAAGCAGACCATTCAGTGGGATTAATCACATTCACTAGGTTGCTGGACCTTCACCCTCTTACATTACTTTCCTATCTCCTCAAGCAGAAACCCTACAGCCTTTTGCATTAACTCCCCATTCCCTCTGCCCCCTACCCCTGGCAACCTGTACTCTAATTTATATTTCTATGACCTTGAATAGTTTCTGATATTTTCTTTGTGGTTACCATGGGGCTTTAATCCTAAATCTATAAAAATCTCATTTGCTTTGATACTAACTTAACTTCAATAATATACACAAATTATATTCCTATACCTCTCCACCCCCCACCTTTGTGTAGTTCTTGATTCTAAATACCTTTGTATACATTAAGAGTCCAAACCCATTGATTTCTCATTACATTTCATGCATTGCCTTTTAGATCCTGTAGGATGTAAAAAGTTGAGTTACAAACCAAAAGTACTAAAGCACTGGCATTTATATTTACCCCTGTTGTTATCCTCATTGGAGATCTTTATTTCTTCATGTGGCTTTGATCTATTGTCTATTGCCCTCTCCCTTCAACCTGCAGAACTCTCATTAGCATCTCTTGTAGGGCACATCTGCTGGTGACAAACTCCCTCAGCTTTTGTTTATCTTGGAATGTCTTAATCTCTCCCTCATTTTTGAAACAGTTTTTCTAGATATAAAATTCATGGTTGGCAGATTTTTTTGTTTGTTTGTTTGTTTTCAGCACTTTAGATATGTCATCCCATTAACTTTTTACTTCCGTGGTTTCGATACGTCAGCACTTAATCTTAAGACTCCCTTGTATGTGATACATTGCTTCTCTCTGTGACACTTAGAATCTTCTCTTTCTCTTTGGCATTCAACAGTTTGATTATAATATGCCACAGCATGAATCTATTTGGGTTGATACTGTTTCAAGTTTGTCAAGCATCTTGGATGTGTATCTTCATGACTTTCATTAAATTTGGGAAGTTTTTGGTCATTATTTCTTTGTATATTCTCTCTGCTCCTTTCTCTCTTTCTTCTTCTGGGATCCCCACCATGCGTATATTGGTTTGCTTGATGGTGTCCTACAGGTTCCTCACACTCTGTTTACTTTTTTTCATTCTTTCTTCCTTCTGCTCCTCAGACTTAATGATTTCAATTGTCTTAGCTTCAAGTTCACCAATTCTTTCTTCTGCCAGCTCTAATCTGCTGTTGAATCCCTCTAAGGAATTTTTTATTTCTGTTACTGTGGTCTTCAGCTCTGTTTGGTTCCTTTTCATAATTTCCATCTCTCTACTGATATTCTCTTTGTTTTCATATATCATTTTCCTGATTTACTTTAGTTCTTTGCCAATATTTCCCTCTAGGTCTTTGAGCTAAACATAGGATCATTAAAAAAAAAAAAACAGTAACTTTCTCTGGTATATCCCAGGTCTGGTCTTCCTTGTTGATGGTTTCTAATGCTTTAATTTTCTCCTTTGCCTTGGCCATCACTTTCTGTTTGTATATTTTGTAATCTTTTGTTGAAAATTGGACAATTTGGTATTTTAATATTTTATGGCTGAAATTTGTACTGCACTGGGGGGCATGAAATAATTTACTTCAGAGAGTAACAGCTTTGGGACACTAAAAGCCCAACATTATTTCAGGCTAATTTTGTATCTTGGGATTTCCTGGACCATGGAGGTAGTATGAATCTGAATCATAAATCCATGTGGGGCAAGCCTGTGGTGAGAATGTTTTTGAAGAGTTTTTATTTTTCACCCATAGTGCAGCTCTAGAGCAGATATATTTCTTTGACATCTGTGTGTCTCTTAGGAAGATATTTTCAGATTCACTGTTTCACTTAGTGAAATGGTCCCAACTTTAAGGAGATTCTCAAATTTTAATGCCTTATTTGCACAGCCTGAAACCGTGTCCTGACCTCGGCAGCTATTAAAAACCAACCTCTTGGTCTAAGATCAACACAGCCCCAGGGCAGCTGTGACTTCAGCACCCATTTATCATTATATTTTCAGTTTCCTTTATGTTATTTTTGGAAGTTAGGGATATTCATTTTTTTCTTCAGATCTGAGCAATGTGTTTGAGATATTGTTTAACGTATTCTTACTCAGCATTTTTAAAAATATATTGGGAAGGTTATCAGATTTCATCATTTGCCTTTCCTCCCTCATGAAGTTTTTTGCTACTTTAAAGTAAGATAACATTTGTAAAGCATCCCTCAGAGTACGTGGTATACTAATAAAAATACAATTCCCATCCTCTTCCTCCATTAGTTCAGTCTTTATTACCTCTTATCTGGTTATTTTAAATGTTATTTAATCTAATGACCTCTAATTTCTCTGCTCCCTTTATACCTTTATGCCAAAACCAGAATGTGGACAGGATGCCATGCTTCCATCTGCTCAAAATCTTTCCTACTCCATGAAAAGCCCAGATTTTTCAGCATGACAGTCAAGACTTTCCCACTACTTGGTTATACTTGGTATTCTTTATGAAGTTATAGCCATTTCATTAGTAATAATTGCCATAGATATGGTTGTGAGCAACATTTGTAGATATCAGAAAATATAGAAGTTAATGAATATAACAATGTGATATGCCACGAACAGTAATTTTGTCATGGTTTTAGTCATGAATTGATGTAGCAATGGAAGTTGACATAACTACTATAACAATTTGAAATGTATTTTATTAAAAAATAAATGGGTGATGTGGAAAAATACTGGAAAAGAGAGTTCACATGCTGTGAGGGAAGATGGCTGCCCTGTCTGGTACTCTTTGAGCCCCAGGATGAGCTGGCTGATAAGGCTGGCTAAAGAGGACAAAGCCTGTGAGCTGAGCAGAGATGAAGGATTTACATGCTGAATTGTCAGAGAAGAATGCAAGCTGAAAAAAGATTTTTAAATGTTTGCTTAAAAAAAGCATTTTCCTTAATGGGGTGTTTAAACACCATTGTACCTGAACTAGATATTCTAAGAACTGCATGACATCAAGCAGCAAAACATAGATAAGTTTTAAATGATGACCTGCTAGGACAATCCATCAAAAGTTGTGCCAGGTTCTAACACATCACTAATGACCACATATTTTTTTTTTAAAAAACTACTAAACATTCTAAAAAATTTTAAAACAATATGCTTAAATTCTCAGGATATTTGAAGAAAAAAATCAAACATCATTGGAACTCAAAAACGGAACTTCTCTGTCTCATTCCATAGAAACCAAGGTCAAGTATCTCCTCTTCTCCCACCTGCTAGCATAGTTAGTCAGCTTGCCAACCTTCAGAATTTTGACCTGAATATATATAAATGCGCATGAGTGCACAAACAACAAAACTTACTTTGAACACTGGAATTCAGTATCTTGATGATTTGCTTAAACTTTTCAATTCCCATTTTTCAAAATATATCATAAACTACTTTCCAAAGTTTCCTGACATTATCCCATGAACCAATCTGTTTATTCCAATTGTTTCTATTCTCTATTCTGTTGTGTTTTCCTTCACTTATATTGTTCCCTTTCATTTCCCTGCTCTTTTCTACCTGTGATAATTCCCCTTCCCAAAGCCAAATTTAAATGTTATTTCTTTCTTTAAGTTTTTCCAATTGGAATATTTTTCTCCTTTCTTGGGCTCCTCCAATATTTTGTTGTGCATCTTTTATCACATATACTACCCGGGTTAGTTTTATTAGAGATACCTTCCTCAGTGTTTGCCCAAGCACTGTCACTCTACCCCATCTTCCTGACCTACCATAACCTTCTGAAGTCTAAAATATTTTTAATAATCTTTATTTCCTGTATTGTCTAGCAGGCACTGAAATATATTTCTTGTATCGAATTGAGTTCCATAGCAATGTATTTATTGTAAAACTCTAAGTTAATTGTTGATCCTGTTAGAGAGTAATAATAGTTATTTTCACTGTTCCAATTTGCATTTCAGCAAAGTCTTATTTAATGAACATTAATGGATAAGACCCCATAAATTTAGGTACTAAAATTATCAGACAGGAAAAAGATTTTTGATCCTTTTACTATAAAAGAATTTAATAATGTTAAATTTACTGAAAAAAAAAATAAAGCAATGACAACAAAAAATAATTCAGCTTAAATCTTTCTCTATAACTTGCTACAATCTCACAAACTTTTACTGAATACCTATGGCTTCCAAGCTAGGAGCAAACAAATTTGCCTAAAACTAATTTGCTTAAAATCCACTCACTTAAGGACAATTTGGTTTCAGGCTAGTGATACACTTATTTAAAAGTTACGTTTATCTTGTGCCTGTATTTATAAGCTATTCTTATTTTATGCTTAATAAAATGGTTTTAACCCCTTTTGAAAGTGTTTATTGTTTTATGTGCCTATTTCTATTTTTCTAGTCTCTGAATGTGTCAAAGATATTTTAGCCAATTTTTAAGGGCATGGCCACTAAAACTTAGGTAAACAATGAATAATCATACTTGGATTTTGGTCATATGATAAAATTGGTCATTTTTGTATTTTTGATATATTTTTTCTGACTAGTATATTTTGAACCTTTCCAGAATTTTGAAAACTGCTGCATTTATATCATTCTTTTAAAAAAATTATTAATTTTCCTAATAAAAATTACAGTACTTTATGTATGTATGAATCATCAAATTTTGAATATTTTTGGGCCATTTTGAGGAGTGTTTGGTACCTTTACACATTATACAAAATATGAACCACAAAGACTACACTCATTGCTTCTTCTCATTTTGTGAGGTATTTCTCTTCTGACTAAAAACAACAAAAATGTAAAGGATGTATCATAAATTTATTTAATTTCATTGTCCTTCATTTCCCTCTATCTCCAAACCATGAAACAATACAGCATCATGAATTGCAAAGTGACCCACGAATCAGAGCACAGATGCCATGGCACACCTGCTGAATCAGAGCACAGATGCTGTGGCACACCTGCCTACACACAATCACAGGTGTTATATAAAAGTGGCCTGTGAATTAGAACACAGAAGTCATGATGGCACACCTGCCTATGCACAATCACGGGGAGTATATAAATGCCATCCTATTTCCCACTAGGGATCTGTTTCCACTGGAGGCTGAAGCACACAGCAGCCTGCTTCTTAACTGCTTCGTAATCATTCATTCCAGTTAGGCTCTAGGTCACTCGAGTTCTGCAGAGCGAGGCCGCAACCACAGGGTCCACTTTCTGGTATAGCCCAAGAGACATCATCATTTGTAAAGATCATATTGATGATTTTAGCTTGAGTCTCAAGTTACCTCTCTGCACCATGCAGCAGTTCATTTATTCATTTAAAATATTTTCACTGAGGTCCCACTATGTGACAGTCACTCTTCCAGGTGCGGGAGGTATAGCGGTGAACAGATTGGTCATGGTTCTAGAGGGAGAAGCACAGCAAAACAATAGGCACATTTGTGATATGATTTATAGTGCCTTGGAAACTATAAGTCAGGGTAAGGAGACAGGGCTGCAGGAGTACTAGTTACATAGGGCTGTGGGGGAAGTCCTCTCTGAAAGGCTGATGAGAAGTGCTTGGGGGAGCCAGCCATGAAAGTGTCTGTGGGGAGAGGATTTCAGGAAGATGGAGCAGCAAGGCAAAGGCTCAGAGATGAGGTTCTTGTTGGTAAGTTCAAGGATTGGCAAGAAGGCCATGTGGTGGAAAGTACAGGTGAGGTCAGGGCAGTCCCCAAGGGTCAGGTGACGCAGTCAAGATGAAGAGTTTGGATCTTATTCCATGTCTGAAAGAAAGCCACCTGTCTTCATTTTCTAGGGCTGTTGTAACAAATACCACAGACCAGTTGGCACAAACAACCAGAAGTTACTATCTCATGGTTTCGGAGGCTCGAAGTCCAAAATCAAGGTGTCAGCAGGGCCATGCTGTCTCTGAACTCTGCAGCGCGCTGGTGCTGGCTCACTGGCTACCCATAACTCCCTCTCTGCCTCCGTCACGTGGCCGTCTCTCTCCCCTTCCGTCTCTACCTCACTGTGTCCAAATTCCCTGTGCTTATAAGACTCAAGTCTTTTTGGATGAAGCCCCTTCCTGGCTCAGTTTGGCCTCACCTCAACTAATAACAATTTCAAAGATCCTATTTACTAACTTGTTCACAGCCACAGGACCAGGGGCTAGGACTTGAACCCGTCTTTGTAGTGATGCGGTTCAATCCGCACCACCAGAAGATGTTGATGGGGGGAGGCTGGAACGATTGAGATTTTAAAGCCTCCGTCTGCAGCCTATGGAGAATAGCAGTTACCTCTGTTGAAGGATTTGAGCAGCCTTTTATTCCAAACACTTAGAATGGTCATGAAGAGTTACTTCTCTTGGGCAGCTTCCAATAGTATTTCTAGTGTGGATGTCCCGTGGGTTCGCTCCCTACGGGAAACTCAGCCAGCAGTACACAGCTGCCTGCATGCCCCAGGACACAAGTTAAAATGTAACAAACCTCCTCACAGGGAAACAATGTGCAGATGGTATTGTAGACTGCGATTTTCTCCAGAATGTACAGTTCCTTCCTACGATAACATCACCAGACCTCATTTATGGAACTCTGTTATGAAATGTCTGTTTTGAGACATTATGTACTGCCCCTCATTTTCCTGCCTCTTTGCAGTGCACTATCTTCAGTCTCTGGACCTCTGCTACCGGAGACAATCTCTCCTGTCTGTAAGTCCCAATTAATAAAGCTTATGCCTGACACTGTGCTGAGTTCATCCTTCAGCATCAAACCCTGCCCTTCAGGAGCTAGGTTGTAACATCTAGTATAACTATTTCTTTAGATACTGTGAAATGACTACACACAAATACATTAAACTCCCTGAGCTTCTGTTTCCTCTTGGTGAAAATGGGGTAATAGTAGAGTTTACTACTTGACTGTAAGCTTCATGACAGCCACAGCCGAACTGTCCTCCCAGTGTCCAGCACAATGCAAGTTGGGGATATCCAGTAATATGTGATGACAATGATGGCCTCATTTGGAAAAACAAAATGAAAGCATACACACATGTTCAAGAAGACAATAATAACCCTTCATAAAATAAAATAAAAAAACACTGGGTCTTAAATCTCATAGGACATGACCAAAAGTGTGCCCAAAGGTACTTTTTCCAATATTTTATTATGAAAAAAATTAAATATGTTGACAAATTGAAAGAATCAAATAATGAGCATCCGTATACCCTCAACTTAGATTCTATAATTGTTAATATTTTGTTACGTTTGCTTTATAACATACATATAAATCTATCCACCCATCTACCCATCTATCAGTCCACCTTAATTTTCTATACATTTCCAAGTAAGTTGTAGATATCAGTATGGTTTACTTCTATACATACCAGCTGTCTTACCAGTATTTGTTTGTGGTTCTTGATTTTTAGATAAATTTTACATAAAGTAGAATGCCAAGTCTTAAGGGTGCCAAAAGCAATTTTGACAAGCCCCTATCAACACATAGAACAACAGATAGAACTCTAGAAAGTCCCTTTAGGTTCCATCTCAGTCAATTTGTCCAAAGGCAATCATTGTTCTGACTTTTTTTTTAAACCCATAGGTTAATTTGACCTATTTCATAATTTAATATAAATAGAATCATACAGTATGTTCTCTTTTGTGTAAGCTTACTTTCACTCAGCTATGTGTTTTTGTAATTCACCCATGTTGCTGCGTAGGATATTTGTAATTTTTGGAACTAAGTAGGGAGTGTTCCAATCTAAGAATAGTTCAGTTGGCTTAGCCATTCTCCTGTGAATGGACTCCTAAGCTGCTCCCAAGGCTTCGCCTATAATGAAAAGAGTTCCTATGAACATTTACATGTAAGTCTTTGTGGTCATGTGTTTTCATTTCTCTTGGGCAAATATCCAGGAGTAGAATTGTTTGGTCATGGATTAAATGCATGTTAAGTTTTATAAGAAACTGCAAGATTGAAAAAAAAATTTGTTGATGTATATTATTCATACATGAACATACACAAGCAATAAGTGTATAGTAAAAGTTGTGAACTTACAAAACAAACAAGCATAACATCATGCAGGGATCTCATATATCACTCCACCACCAACACCTGCAAGATGTTTTTCCAAAGTGGTTGTACCATTTTACATTGCCACCAAACAATGTCTGAAAGTTCTAGTTGTCCCACATCTTCACCAGCTTTTGTTATTACTGTTTTTTAAAAAAATTTTAGTCTTTTTGGTAGGTGGGTTCTGGTTTTCACTGGTATCTACTTGATAACTAATAATGTTGAACATTTTTTCATGTGCTCATTGGCCACTGTACATCTTCTCTTTTGACATGTCTGTTCAAAGTCCTGATAATTTTTAGGCAGAATAATTTATGGAAAAAAAAAAAAAGAAACGTACACATTTCATTAAGTGCCATAATTTCCAAAAAGTAATAGTCTTAAAAAACAGAAGATTGATGTATAATTGATTAAATCAGAAATAGACAAATAAGTAGAAAGAAAACAATAAATTTAATAATTATAAAGTTGATTTCTGAAATATATACTAGACAATTCTCTGGAAAATAAATTTGGGAGAAAAAGCATATAAATTAGAAAATACAATTCAAAATAAGTAAAACATAAAATGAAAGATGGGGAAGTAAATATACTCTATGATATATGGAAAATAATTATTGGAGGATAACACACACAAATTCATGCTAATAAACTTGATAATTTCAATGAAAAGATTTTACTATAAATTAAAACTCTCAAAAGTAACACTTTAAAACCAGAAAAATGACATTGCCAATGAACAGAAAAAAGAAATTTCCAACTCTACCTGTCGGGGTGGAACCTTTCCTGCCACCACAAAACATTTATATTCAAAGCTCCTGTAAATGTTTGTGCTTTTACTCCAGAAATCACTCCTTGTTAACCTAGAACTCTCTCTGAATCAGTTACTCTGGATTTAGCTCAGTGCCTTTTCTTCTTGGTCCATTTTTATTTGGTATCCCATGTTATATTACCTTGGTAACTGTGACTTGGGCTCCATTAAGCACTGGGATGGATTTTTGGTCTCAGTCTGAAAGGGCATGCAAGGTGTCGGGCAGCATGCTGGCAATAGTTGGCAACAAAGATCTGTTCCTCCCAGTTGATATCAGGGAGCTTTGTAGAAGTGCAGGAACAGCTAGGTTAGGGGTTTCTAGCTTCATGACCAAGACCTGGACTTGAAGGCTTAGTGTTAGGAAGTACACTGATATCACCACGTGAAAATGATCCTGGACTCTCAATTTTTCTGATCATAAAGAAACCTCTCCAGCAAAAATGACCCATTGGAGAAGTGTCCTACCAGTCTCGGAGCTACTAAGAACATTTCCTGCCAAGACCAGATGGAGAAACCTGTGTTGCTGGCAATCTGCACCCGCTGGGCTCTTGCCCCTGGAGCAGGTGCACCATCAGGCATCACATCTTCAATTCCTCTGCATCAGAGGAAGCAATTTTATCCAGTGTCTGATTTCCAGAAGGTGCAATGTCATAACCAAGGGTCTGTGCAGGTGTCTAGCAGGAGGAGTCAATGGAACTGGTCCAACGAGGGGTGACACTTAGAATGAGTGTTCTTCCCTCTAGAGTGAAGTAATTTTAGAGTAAGGAGTGATGGGCTGTTTGGTGGACCCAGCCTTATCTGGCAATTACAACTCTGTCACAAAACCAAGGCTTGTGTTGAGTCAGCTTGGTCAATGGATATGCTCAATTGAAGTAGCCAGTGATCCATAAGACCATTAGGTAGAAGGACATGGCAAGAGGTGGATTCTGTTGGTAGCCTCCTCTAAATACTTTTCCTAGAGTCTGCCTTTCCCAACCCGAATATCCCTGGGAAAAGCCCACATGCACCAAATATTTATTAAACTGAACAAATGATAGTATGGAAAGATCCATATAATTACTAGAAACATGTCAAGAAGTGTAAAGAAACTTGCCCAATATAGAATGACTAGTGCAGATTGAGTAAAGGACCTAGTAACTGTGATGAAAAAATATTAGTAAGTAAGAGAAAATACCCCCAGTAGAACCTCATTACAAGTTCCAGTGTTCAGCATCAGAAGGTAGACACATGAGCAGCCATGGATTAGTCTTTGCAGGGTAAATCTTGATTACACCAATGTTTTTAAGAAAAGTTTCAGGTGCTGGAGGCCATAAAGAAAAGGAATCTGAAACAAGAAAATGGAGCAACAATTTGAAGTTTGAGAAAAAATCTGTGACCCAAAGCCATTATTGGGCATGCAATAAAGTCATGTATTAAATTTACTGGAAGACATGTTGAGAAACATCACATATCAGAATTTCTATTGCCCATATATCCTGGAAGAAACCTGCTTGAAAACTTTGTCTTACAAAGGAGAAACTAATCACAGAAATTAGTCACAAGAGCAAGAAAGATTTAAAACAATGTTAACTAAACCGGTTACAACTAAATAATTGTCAGTATTTTTATAAAACAATGCCCACATTAAAAAATAACTATAGAAAGTAAAGGTACATAATATAAAAAATTAAAATTCTTCCTATGGAATTGCAGAAAATGTGTAAAATATTGGAAGGTGTGATAGAAAACAATGCACAAAAGCATCTTAAATATTTCATCTTTCACAAGGAGGGGGTAATATTGGATGTTGCATTCTTTAATTTGACAATATTTTTCAAAACTTTTTAATATAAAGTTAAGTACTAGTAGAATGAAAATAAGAATTTTAACTTTCAAATGACAAAAAGGATATAAAGGTGCTCAGAACAGAGGATCAGATATGTATAATAACAGATAAGAACATAAGATGAGAAAAAAGCATAAAAAAGAATATGCATACTATAAGTCAAAAGTAAGACAAACATATCAATATATATAAATACAGATTCACATATATTAAAACATATGACTGATCATGTTAAAAGCCACATATTGAGAAACAACTTAAAATTTGACAATACTGAATCTCAGCTCCTAAGCAAAATGATAGAGAAACGTTAAACAAAGGAACACGCCATAATACACTGGCAAAATGCAAAGCAAAGCAAGCAGGTTGGTGAATTTGGTGGTCATGGCAGCAATTTCAATATCAGACAAAATGCAATTCAATAGGCAAAGCATCCGATAGCACAGAGGGTTAGGTTGTATTAATACAAGGTAGTAGATTCTACAATGAAATTATGGCGTTCAGAAACCTCTGTGTGAAATAGAATACAACATCACAATAAAACTAAAACTCTTAAAAACGTAAGAAGAACCTGACACAACCACAACTGCAATTTGCTCTTCTCCCATTCCTCTTGATCCTTTAATTGATAAGTAGGCAATGATTAGTAGGCTAGAGAGGGTTGAACAATATAATCAATAGGCTTATTTTAATAGGTATGCTTGGACTTTCTAAAAACCTATCAAAGCTCTCAATGAATTTAAAAATATAGACGTATCGCTCATCCCACTCAATGACATAATGAACAATCTAGATGTTACTAAGGTTTAGCTACCCCAAACCAAATGGATCTCCTCGAAATTTTACAGTAAAAACAACCAGTAATAACTATCATACAGAAGTCTTAAGTCAAAGGCAGAATCAAAACTCCAATTCTAGACTAATAAGGCATGACCACAATAAAAATACTCTATATCCAATATAATTGGAAGCCAGAGGCATGTTTTAAGGGATCTTATTGTTTTTTAAGGAGTGAATATAAATCAATTAAGTAACCATCTCAAGAAGTGGGAAATCAATGAAATCATCTAAGGAAAGTAAATGAAAGAAACCAAAATTACAAAACAAGAAGTGATAAATTGGGAAGGAAATATTGATTAATCATCAAACTTATACTTTGGTAAGATCATTGAAATGAATAGGAGCTGTAAACACTTGGCCGTGGTGGAGGGGGTCATGGTAACCTAGAATTAAAAACTCACCCACAGTGCTTTAAAAGGTATGCCCTCAGGCCCCTCCCCCCAGGAGATTCCCATCCATGTGGTCAGAGTTGAAGTGTGGGTTTCATTAATTTGAACAATGATCCAGAGTTGATGTGTTTTTCAAATGACAGTAAACATGGGCTGCTTTTAAAAGGGAAAAAAAAAAACCTCAGTGTATCTCATTTTGATATATTGTAGTCGTTATGGTATTTTCACATGTAAAATTTCCCTGTATTTGTAGCTCTTATTCGTCTATAAAACCAATCAGGTTTACTAAATGAATACCTTTAATAACTTCCAAAAAACCAAACAGCAACATTAATTCAGCGATGGGTGATTTTCTACTGAAGCTAAACGTTGCTGGAATTCCTAGGTGGAAGATGATAATTTGTGTTTTATATATCACTTTCTTAACTCTTAATTTGGGCCTCCAGGACTATCATACAAGTCATCATCATTTTCCTTTTAACTCCTGTTACATTCTTTAGACTGTGATCAACTTAGTACACGTCAAAACTTATTCTTAATTTTTAAAATTTCCTTTAGCTAAAAACTCAACTGCTTCTTAACTAATATCCCCACTGCTGAGAGAAATGTTCCGAACTGGCACAAGGATACAATAAATTCTGCATCTGTTTATATAAAAGCTACCGACTGCTCAGCTTCCCTGGCTTGATTGTGCTGATCTGCTCTGCGTGATACTCGGTTTTCCCACGGCTTCATCATATTCCAGCGACTTCAAAACCTTCACTAGCCCAATGTACGGTAGTCATACCATTGAGCCAGCACTTGTGTCAAGGGGGTTGGTCTGCATTGCATTAAGTTCACCCCTGCCCTTGTATCATTAGCACACAACAGTTAAATTAAAAAGTGCAACAACGCAATAAGGGTGTCTCCGAATGTCAGGTCAGGCTCTTAGGAAGCTAAAGGCTTACACTAAGATAAGGCTTTTCAATGGCATATTTTCATTACAAGAGTGAAGTTTTGTCTTTACAACTGGTAAACTGAGTTTGATTATTGACATTTTTACATTAGGCCTTGCCTATTTAATGGGATCCATACATATTTATTTATCAGGATGTTAATCTTAAATGGCACATCTTTACTTGACTCTTGGTGACACAATTGTCCAATGTAAATATACTTCAAACATTGGATTACATGGCAGTACATGGGCAGTACTCATTTATAAGATGATCCAGGTAAGCCAACATTATTTTCTTTGGCACTAATACCATAATAAAATCCAAAAGTTCTCAGAAAGCTTGTGGGTACTTTACAGTATGTCCACCAAAATCCAACGGCTTGCAGAACCTGTTCAACTGGATGTCTGCATTTGTGTAGACAATAAGAATGGAAATTTCTGGGCCCACTATCCCTTTCAGGGCTCCAACCCAGACCAACAGTCAAGTTTCAGATATTGCCCTCTGGTTTTGGTTTTGAGAGCCCGTTCAGACTCTCCTCTCATCTGGCCAAAATTAAAGCCCCACTTAATTTTATGCTTTGCATGATACTTCTTTTTTTGTGATTCCTTTTCCTACTTCCCTCTCCCCTACCCGTAATATGGAGTTGGCCAGTTAGTCAATTAAAAATTGAGTTTTTTCATGTACCAGTCCGTTTTCTAGGTATTGGGGATGGATAAAAATTCTGACCAAATAAGAATGGAGGGAGGCAGGCAAAAGGAAATAAGCATCAGCGGAAGGCAAGGAGCTGGTAACAAATATTATATGCCATTTTTAGGCTTCCATCTATGGCACAAATATATATATTTCCCACTCTGGATGAGAAATAATGTATAGTTTTGTGATTTTAGTAATCTTTATCTGATACTGATAATTTCAAGTGCCAAGGTGAATCCAAAGTGGACTCAGAAAACCCTGGTTCTACTTTTCACCTACTCCCAATTTTATATGAACTAGCCTTTCTCCAGCTAGGATTTCTTGTCAGGCTTCTCAAGGGTCAGGGCAAGTGTCACTGCTACTACCCAATTTTAATTTTCTATCAGCAGGGATCATAGAAAAGGTTACACTCAGAAAACATAATCTTAAATTGTCTGTCTGGTTTGTGTATCCAGTTTGAGTGAGAAGTGATATTTAGGGCATCAACTCAAGACCTTTGAAAAAGAATAGCAAATTAAACCTTCACCACCCCCACCTCCCCCTAAAAGAAGGAAATCATGGAGATGAAAATTGAAATTAATTAAATAGAAAATTAATGTATAATAAAGAAAGTTAAAGAGAATGGTGGTTTGTGCTTTTTTAAGATCTAATAAAATTGATTGGTATTGTAAGGGATTTATCGATTGGTTTTTTGCATATAGGTTGACAATCTTTGTCTTTTAATTGAAATAACTAGTTCAGTTACACTGGGTCTAATTACGGATATACTTAGATGGAAATTCTCTTTTTTACCATTTGTTTTTTATTTATCCTCCTGTTCTGTTTCCTTTTCTTTCCTTTTTGCCTTCTTTGGATTAAGAGATTTTTATTATTTCATCTCTCTAATCATTAACTTGTTAGTTACATCTGCTTTACCTATTTTCAGTGGTACCCTAGGGATTACAATATGTCCTTCTGACTTACAAGTGCCTAATAGAAAGTCTATTATAAAGTCAAACTTTGATCACTTCCCAGACAATGTAAGGACTTTACAACACTTTAATTGCATTTAACCTCCCATCTTTTGTTATTTTCATGCTTTTATTCTATAGGTATTTCACACCATATAAGACATTACTTTATAAAGTTAATATTCATTTAGCTTTACCTATATATTTACTCTTCCTTTTGCTTTTCATTTCTTCATGCAATGCTGTTCTGATTAGAATAAAATTCTTTTGCACAAAAAACTCCTTTCCACAGTTTTTATTGGTGCAGGTCTGCTGACATTGGTACATTAATATTAATTAAACTCCAGGCTTTACTCGGATTTCACTAGTTTCTGTCTTGAGATCCATTTCAGGCTTCCATATTGTATTTATTATTATGTTTCTTGGTCTCTTCCCGTCTATTCCTCAGTCTTTCCTTGTCTTTCATAACTTGACCCTTGAGGAGTATTTGGTAACACCAGTTTTCTTCCTCCCTCCAACTATTCCTCTCTCTCTCTCTCCCCCTCCCACCCCCACCCCCATCGTTGTGTAATGGTAATGTGTCTTAGTTTGCTGGGGGTGTAACAAAGTACCCCGATGAGTGTCTATTAAACAACAGAAATTTATCATCTCATGGTCTGTAAGCTAGAAGTGTGAAATCAAGGTTCGGACAGGGCTGAGTGTCCTCTGAAGGGAGGAATTATTCCAGTCCTCTCCTGGCTTCTAGTGGACAGCCAGCAGTCCATGGTGCCCCTTGGCCCATGGCTCAACTCAGTCTGTGCCTCTAACACATGGCTGTGCCTCTGCCTTTGTCCTTCCATCTGTGTCTAGAATTTCTCAGCCTATAAGGACAACAGTCACATTGGCCTAAGGGCCCGCCCTAATCCATTTGGCATCATCCTAACTAACAACATCTGCAAAGATCCTTATTTGCAAATACGCTGGCATTTGCAGACATGCCTTTTGGAGGGACCCAATTCCATCCGTTACAGTGTGCATGGTGGTTTTAAAGTACACCTCTTACTGAACAGTGATGCTGAGCTTCTTTCCATGTGCTCATTTGCCATCCATTTATCTTCTTTTATGGAGTCTCTGTTTAAATATTTTTCCCATTTTTAAAATTGGGTTGTTCATTTTCTTAATATTGTATTTTGAAGAGTTTTATATGCATTCTGGATACAGGTCCCTTGGCAGAAATATGATTTGTAAATATTTTACCTATTTCTGTGGCTTGTGGTTTCATTCTTTTTTTCCTATTTTTAATTTTTATTTTTTAAAGACACTTAGATTATACAAATGTTGCATAAAAATATATGGGATTCCCATATTCCCCACTTCCCACACCTCCCACATTTTCCCACATTAACAACATCCTTCATTAGTGAGGTACATTCATTGTAGTTCATGAACACATTTTGGAACATTGCCACTAAGTGTGGATTAAAGTTTACATTATAGTTTACACTCTCTCCTACCCAATTCTGTAGGTTATGGCAAGATATATAATAGCCTGTATCTGTCACTGCAATGTCATTCAGGACAATTCCCAAGTCCCGAAAATGCCCCTGTATTACACCTGTTCTTCCTTCTCCCTGTCCTCAGAACCTCCAGTGGCCACTTCCTCCACATCAATATAATTTCTTTCAGTGCTAGAATCACAATAAGTCTATAGTAGAATACCAGTAAGTCTACTTAAGTCCATAGTTCATTCTCCAATCCTGAGGATTTGGGGATGGTGATGCCCACTCCACCTCTAATTGAGAGGGGGCTGCGATCCCATAGGGCCGATGGATGGGATTCTCTTGTTTGCAGTTGTAGATTCTCTTGGTTCCTTGGTATGGTAGTTATCCATCATCACCTCCTTGCTAGTTGTCCTGGGTGAGACCAATGAACTGGAGAGTAGGTGTTGCAACTCCGTTGAGATTCAAGACCCAGCAGGCACATGGACAGCCCAAAGATTTAAGTCTCCTGGATGTACTCCTACCAACTCTAGTACTAATTATGTTCAAATAGGAGAACAAAAGAGCCATGTATAGGGAAAACACAACTGAGTCCAACTCTGTCCTACTGGGGAGCATAAATTCCAAAGTAGGGCCCACTGGGAAGATGCCAAACTCCTGAGCTATCTGCCCTGACTATAGTGCCTGCATGTCTCCAGAACCCTCAGAAGCCCCACTATTTGAGGTAGTATCTACTTTGGCAGTCAATGAGATCCTGATAAAACATGCATAAGTGTAACCTCTGGAATGACCTCCTGACTCACTTTGAAGTCTCTTAGCAATATAAATTCATTTGTCTTTACCTTTTCCCCGCTTTGGTCAAGATATTTTTCCAGTTCATTGCTAGTTGGTGCATGGTAGTAATCCCTTGGTACCAGGGAGGCTCATCCCCGGGAGTCATGTCTCTTGCTGGGGGGAATGTAATGCATTTATATGCTGAAGTTGGCTTAGAGAGAGGCCACATTTGAGCAACAAGGAGGCTCCAAGGAGGTAGCTCTTAGGTACCCTATAATACTAGGCTAAGTTTCAATTTCAAGATTAAAGGTTCATATGAACAGTCATCAATATCAAAGACCTGCCAATGGACCATCCTCCTTCACTAGTTATTGCCCCTGTACTCGGGAGATTCTTGGTGATCCATCGGAGAATATGGCAGAGCTCCCCACGATGGGAATTTGATATTCCTTCAGTTATTGTGTGAATCTTCACCCACCATGACAATGTCCCATGAACATTTGAACACATTTATATGTCTTATACATATGCCCAGGTGAGCTTCCTCCCATGTATCCTCCATCACTGACACCCCACACCAATGATCATTCCCTGCCACAGTTGTAACCATTCTGTTGTTCAAAATTTCTTCAAAAATGAAGCCAATAAAACAGCCAAATAAAATTAATAAGAAAATGAAGTAATAATGATAGTTTTAAAAATAAGAAATAAAATACCAAAAAATAAAATAAAAATTAAAAAAATAAAAATTTGGGATAATAAAAAATTATGAAAAAATATTAAAAAAATTTTTTTTCATCACTGTAAGATCTGTTGTCCTATCTATATATACAGTGACATTTCTTCTTTTTATTCCCCCAGTGTCTTACTTTTTTCATATTGTCTTCAAATAAGTTTTAGGTTACAGAAAAGTCATGTACTGAATAAAGGGCACCTCCATATACCCAACATCTTCCCCCCTTTCCCCCTTCCCCTATTAATAACATTTTATATGTGGATGGTCCGCTTGTTACAACTGATGTACAAATATTAAAACATAGCTACCAACCATGGTCAATGGTTTACATTATCATTTACATTTTGGACCATATACATTTATAAATTTTGATGCAATTCAACATGGCCTGTATCCTTCATAGCAAGATCATGTAGAACACTTCCATTGCCCCCAAAATGCCCCCTGTTCCATCTATTCTACTCCTCCTTCCCCCTCCCCTGGAGACCCACAGCAACCACCAGGCTTCACTCCTTGAAGGACAAGATTCATAGTTACTTGCAACAACACTGAGGGCTTGACACACTGGTCTGTCATCCCCTATTAGGCACCTCCCATATTCTCGAGAGACTCCCACCCCTCTATTTGAGAATATAGAGGGCCTCCCCAGGATGGGAGTCCACCACCTTGCTGCTTATTATATGGGTCTCCACCCACTGATAGAACAACAATGTCTTTTGAAGAGTAAAAGTTTTAATTTTGATGAATCCAATTTATCAATATTTTATGCATGGGTAGAGCTTTTGGTGTCATATCTAATAGCTCTTTGTCTAATTCAAGGTCACAATGATTTTATTCTTCTGTATTTTTCTTCTAATGGTTTTATAGTTTTACATTTTGCACTTAGGTCTATGATCTGTTTTGAGGTAAGTTATGTATAAGCTGTGAGATATGAGTCAAGGTTCATTCTTTTGCATATGGATGGTCAATTTTTCCAACATCTTTTATTGAAAATACTATGATTTCTTATTGAATTCCCTTTGTAGTTTTGTCCAAAATTAGTTGACCATATTTGCATTTTTTGTTCCTTTGATCTATATGTCTATCTTGTCACCAATATCACACAGCATTGATTACCATTGTTTTATACTAAGTCAGAAAATAAGGTAGTATACATTGTTCAACTTTTTTCTTCTATTTCAAAATTGTTTTGGCTATTCTGATTGCTTTAGCTTTTCCTATACATTTTTAGAATCATTTGGTCAATATCTATAAAAAATTTTGCTGGGATTTTAATAGCAACGGCATTGACTCTACAGATGAATTTTGGGAAAATTGATAACAATACTGAGCCTTCTAATTCATGAACATGGTATATATTTCCATGATATAGGTCTTCCTTGATTTCTTTCATTAAGTTTTAAGTACACAGATCCTGCACATATTTTGTCAGATTTAAACCTAAGTATTTCATGTTTTTTTTTGGGGGTGGGTGGGGTGGGGAGGGTATTTTTTAAGAGGTACCAGGGATTGAATCAGGGACATCATACATGTGAAGCACATGCTCAACTACTGAGCTATATTCACTGCACTATTTCATGTTTTTGATGTTATTGTAAATAGTACTTAAATTTTTTTTTATTATTTCCAATTGTTCTTTGTTAAGGTATAGAAATACAATTGCATATTGAGCTTGCCTCCCGTAACTTCGCTAAACTCACTTTGGTTCTAGATGCTTAGGGGTTTTCTACCTAATCTTATCATCTGCAAATAAAGACAATTTTATTTTTTCCTTTCTGATCTGCATGCCTTTGTCTCTTTTTTCTGGCTTATTCATCAGAATTATGAGAATCAGAATTATGAGAAAGAATATCTTTGCTTTGTTCAATTTTTCACCATTAAATATGAAATGAGCTGTACCCTTTCTGTTGACAGTTTTACCAGATTCAGGAAGTTCCCTTCTAGTCCTAATTTGTGTAAAATTTTAAATACGAATGATGTTGAATATTGCCAAGTGCTTCTTTTCTATCTTTAGTCTATTAATGTGGTGAATTATACTGATGATTTTCTAATGGTGAATCAACATTCATAGGGTCCTGATATATTATTCTGTATACATTGTTGAATTTGATTTGCTATTATTTTGTAGAAGATTTTTATTTATTAATTTTCTCAGGAGGCTACTAAAATATAAATTCCACCAAACCAAATGAATATACCAAATAAAAGGGAGAGATAGGAAATAGAAGAGAGGAAATGCAGCAGATGATAGAAGCAGTAGAAATTTCTGGATGATTCTGAGGACAGATCCTAAGATGAAAGCATCATTCCACAGCAGCAGGGCAAGGAGATTCAGATTGGAGCAGTGTCACTCAACAGGCAAACATGCTGAAGCCGTCACCTCTGACCCCTGCTGTCAACGTGTGGCCCCTCCAACCTGAAGACTGAATGCCAGGGTGAGTCTAACCTTGATTCTTATCAATACCATGTGCTGATGAAGTTCCCACTCTGTCTTCAAAGCTCTGCTGCTTGAGTTGGCTGAGATTACTCATTTCATTCCAGAGAAGTGTTTTGCTCTGAACTATCCATGAGAATTGGAGGTTGGCCCAGGGGAGCTTAGAAGAAGGAAACATGTCCTTTTCAAACCTCATTTCCCAACCATATTCTGCTGGACCACACAACAGCCCTTCTGGCAACCCTGGCATTTTCTCAAATTTCACTTCTAACCTTGACCACTGACTTCAACAGATGGGCTTTTGTAAAGTCATATAAATTGAAGCCAGACTGTGAGTGAGGGAGAGACTCATATCAAATTCTCTTACCCTGGACACTTTACCTAACAGTGGCAAAACTGCCCTTTCCTGAGAAAGCAACTTTTAAAACATCTAAATAGCATGTATATCATACATAAATATCTACAAGAAAACACTACAAATAAACTATGGGCAGGATTGAGGAAACATTCAGCAGAGTGTTTACCTTTGGAGGATACAAAGGGAGAGAGATAAAATCGGGCAGGCACTTCTAAGGTACCAATAGTGTTCTATTTCTTTAACTGGGTGATGTGTACATGGCATACACACAAACATACACACCTTATCCACTTTTCCACATGTATTATGCTTTTAAGGATACAATTAAAATACATTTAAAGTTCTCTTTAAATTACAAATCAGAAAATTTGACAAACCCTAGTGGATATCTCTGTAGCACCCAAAAGATTGCTGAAGCTGACATCTTTTGGACCCACCAATGTAAATTTTGTTTAACTGTTATGGTAGCACTTTTATTGACCGTGATCTTTTATTCTTAAACATAAAGCCCTTTTTTTTTTTCTAATTTAATAAAATTAGAAGAAAATCATGTCCCAATTTGGAGGGTGGCATTTAGTTTCACAATAAATCAGGTCATTGGATTCATGCTAAGAACATTTTCCACCAGGGACCTAGTCCAGATTTTCTTTCATTTTCTTTGCTGGTTTTAAGGCTGTTTGCTCACCATGGAAGTTTCCTCAAAATCTATTTTTCCCAATAGATCGAAGTATAGGAGAAATTTCCCTCAAACAAAGCAGCAAAATAATACAAATGAAAATCCAAGGTTGATTATCTATTGCAGAGTATAGAAAAATGGACCTAAGTAATGAGCATGTAAGTAACAGAGAAACATACCAAAAAATGATCCTGCACATTGAATTAATTACTTAGAAAGTTCTGACTTATATATGATAAAATAAAACGTCATTTACTGGAGTTGTGAAATACTCTACATGTTCACCATTCTGTTCTCTGATAATCTTCCCCACACTCAATTCTCATGAGACGTTTTGTTTTCTTTTTTTTTGCAGATGGAACTCATTTTAATTTTGTACAATTAAGAATTGAAGACTGTGTCATTTAAATCTTGTATTTCCCAAGTTACTGAACTTGTGCAACTTCTGCTCTGCTGTCCAATGCCAATGAGTACAGAAATAATACTCCATTCTTCAGAAATGAAGTAAAAGTTCAGGAATATCTTCTTAATACTGAAAATAGGTCTCTTGAGACTGGGTTCAGTTGGATGTGTTTGGTGAATAAACCATCTGGGAAGTTTTGGAGGAATATCATTTGCTAAGGAGGTTGGTGAATTGATTTGCACTATTCTTTCTGCAGTCCTTACATCCTCCCAGTCCAGCAGAGAATAGCCTAATACCTTCATTCGTATCACTTTTCTAAATTGAAGAGGTACAGCATTGGTTGTGTGCTGTGGAGTGGGGTATCCAAGAGAGAGATAAATGCTTAAATGATACTTCTGAACAGAAATTCATCAAGCCTTTCTCCTGTGCCTTTCTTATACTATTGGTCTTTTCCTTCACTGCTTTAGAGGAGCAAGGTGTTTTCATATGCCCTGATATAAGTAATGCATCTATCTTCTCTAGGATATATTAGGTTAATGCAACAAATGATCTTGATACCTTCTTAGCAATTTGAGTGGTAACATTTGCCTGCCATCCTTATAGCATCTTTTCACAGATATTGTACATCTCTGCTAAAACACTTAGGTTTGCTATTCACTTTCTGCCTTCCCTGCTAGTCTATGCTTTTTTTTGTTTCTTTGTTTTTGTTTTGTTTTGTTTTAAATAATTTATTGAAGTATATCATTCATACATGAACATACATAAACTGTAAGTGTTCAGTAAACATCATGATCTTACAAAACAAGCATGCATAACATCTTACAGGGCTCCCACACATCAACCCCCCCCAAAACATCCTGCATTGTTGTGACACATCTGTTAACAAATGATGAAAGAGCATCGTCAAAGTATTACTACTAACTACAGTCCAAATCTTCCTCCCCCATACATTTTTAGAGGGTTTATTTATTTATTTATTTACTTTGATCCGTTTTTACCCCCCCACCACCCGTTTGTGCTGTTTCTGTGTCCACTCGCTGGGCAACTCTCTGTGTCCATTTCCTGCCCTCTCTTCTCATCCTTTTCCTCCTGTCTTCACTGGGATTCAATCCTCTGATGTGGGAGAGAGGCGTCCTACTGCCTGTGCCACCTTAGTTCCTGGTTTTTCACCGCGTCTCGTCTTGGCTCTCCCTTGAGTCACTCTCCTGTTACGTCATCATCTTGCTGCATGGCTCGTGGGGCCAGACGCTCACCCGCACACAGAGCCTAGGGGTGCACCCTCGTATGGGGCCTGGTGCCCCACATGCCTTCTATATTTTCTTTTTTTATTTTTACTGGGAGTCCCGGGGGTCAAAGCCAGGTCCCTCCACATGGGAGACAGACACTCAACCACCCGAGCCACATCCTATATCTCTTAAAGTTGACCAAAGATATCCAAAGTTACAGTCTTTTCCCATACAGGTTGGTCATATAATAAATCAGGCTTAGTTCATCACCAGCATTCCAAAAACCAGACCTAGGGAGAAAAACTAGGTCTGGGGACACATGCATGGTCTCTAATATAGTGAATATTTAGCCTACCCTGATTATCACAAAATCAGGGCAGCAAGAATATTCGCATTAGTCTATGATTTCTATGCAGTCAGTACCTGGCTCTTAGCCTCAATTTCTAGTCATTAGTGAATGCTCAAAATGTAGCTATTCAGTACATGTGCACATATTGAATAAGGTTAATCAAATTCATCCTGATAATGTTATATATTAATACTAATGGCATTACAGTTTTATAAGTGAAAAACAAGAATTATATTTTCCATCCAAGACAAGCTTGAATCACTGAATTGTGGCATTTCTGGAAAAGTGTTCTATAGAAGATGAGTTTTGTGAGATTTTAATAGTTGTTAGCGAAACAAACAAACAAAAATCCTTTGTCATAATTTTGAAGAATTATAAATTGCTGGCTGAAACAAAAATAAACAGTTTACTTAACAATGGGACATAGAAATGCATTTATTAGATGGACAGACACTGCAAATCTCTAAGAGGGGGAGAAGAGTCCACATCATTTCTCAGACTTATTTGACTGGAAATCACCTCTTCACCAAGCTTCCTGCAGGAATGTATTCCACTCTGGGAAAACAATCAGAACATGGGGTTTATTCTTGTTTATCTGAACATTCCATTTTAATTCGTCTGCTTTTCCACTTGATATTATTTATGATCACTTGTGAAACATAGATGAAGGAGGGAGAAAAAATGGTTTGCATTTCCATTATGATTAAAACTCACAGCAAGGCAATGGGAAGGCTCTGTTATCCCCATTTTACAGATGAGGAAGCTGAGGCGGAAGCCAGAGGAGTCACAGCACTAGTGTTTGTGAATCAGGGATGCCTGATTCCAATGTCCAAGCTTGTTCCACTGATTCCATCACGTTTCCAGGACATCAGTCCTCATGACTGTGACAAATGCTCCTGCCCTGGGCCCACTGGCATCTCCGAAAGCCTTGCCCAGTGTTGTCCTCCCTCCACATGCCTGGTCAGAGAACATGTGCCTTGGCTGCTCCTTGGAGAGTTTTCCGTTGCAGTTTCTGTGAAACTGACTATGTTTTCTGCCTTTAAGTTCTGTGAGTTATCTCTAATTTCTTAAAGGAGCTCTCACAGATTTCTCCTTTCTGCAATAAAATTGTGACTGTCTAAGGCAAGCTTGAAAGAGGCAGGAGACTTATTTTGAGCTCTTACTGTAGGCCAGGCTGTGTGTGAGTAGATTAAGTGTGTGAGTGTGCGCATGTGTGTGTTAAAATGGCCACGTGATTATTCCAGCAGGGTGCTCGTCATCATCCCAGGTCAGCGAACTAGGAGAGGAGAACATGCCAGGGCACTAGGCACTGACCAGGATGTGGTGCCTGGCAGGTGGCACGTGCAGTCCTGGTGTGTGTGTGTGCGTGTGTGCGAGCCTCACAATAACCTGGTGAGGTGATGACCAGCAAATGAATGGCATTCTGGGAGAGAGGGCCTTGGCATGGACAGAGGTTTCTGACCATATTAGATTGAAATGTGATCACAGACCGTGATCAGTATTAGATGATAGCGTGAGACGAGGCTGAGGGCCAAACAGAAACCAGGGCAAAAACTGATAGAACACTAAAGCT
>JAKSZT010053798.1:11852121-11895169 GCA_026826555.1 Tolypeutes matacus | reverse complement strand
GCCTCTCTTAGAGATCGATACAGATGTAAACAGCCAAAGGAGTCCTGCGGTGAAGCAACCACCAGCCAACCAGGCACACAAACTCTGCTCGCCTTTAGCTAATTCAATCAATGCTCAAACTTTTTGGTCATGGAACCCTTTACTCAAGAGCCATCTTTTAACATGTGCTGGATGCTCTACTGAGCCTGGTTTGCCTCAGGTAAGTGGGATCTGTGAGGACCTGTGTTGGACCGGCACTGGCCCTTCAAGGTTTTGTGCAGAGACAGTTATTCCAGTCTAGCCTGGCAACTAACTTAGGCTATCCTTCCAAGCTCCATAGGCATTTTGTTTTTGACAGCTGTAAAATGAGGAGATTGCATGAGACTATATATAATTTATATGAATTTTGCTTAACAATTCCCTTGGGAAGGCTAGACTTCAGCTCAAGAAGAAAATTTTCCTTGAAGACCAAGGACACAGTGACCTCAGAGATGGGACGATGCTGCAATTTCCTCCAAGACATTTCCAGGCTTTTACACTTGATCTTCCTCTCTGGATACATCATTTATATTATGATGTTAGCAATTGAGTCTGACTTGCTTCCTGATCTTATTTCCTAGGGTAAGCTGGAATTGGCTTGGCCATAAAATCCTGCCAATTAGTTTAGAACAATACTCTCAAGGTCAGACAAGGTCAATAGTCTTCTCCAGATGAAGAGGTTTTTCCACACTGCAACCCACTTCTTGGAGGTTTTGAGGTTGATGAATTCTGATTAATTTTATTAACATATAAATATGGGCATTTCAAATAGGCATTGTAAGAAATAGAGCTAAGTTTGACTAATTCTTTAAAAGGTGATTTAAATTGCTTAAAGCAAGTAACTATGCTTGATAATATAGTCAGAGGGTATCGAATAGTATTAAAAACCCTGTTTTTAAAATGTAATTAAACAGATCAGTATTTGCTGCTCCTTTTAATCCACCAACCTGGTAAAGAATGGTTTTTGTATGTTTACATGTGAGTCTATAATACTTCCCACCATCAACATTCATAAGGGGAGAAGGGGTGAGATTGACATGTCTCTTTCCTACCCTCTTTCTCTTTTTAAATACAACCAATGCTTAGTATTGCTTTAGGCAAAAATGCCTTATACTTGTACACACAAGCAAATATCTATTTACTTCTTCCACCCTCAATTTTCTACCCAATGCCACCTGGACAGTGGTAACATGCATTTTGATTACTTTGAAGAGGGAGAAGACATGACACTCAAGATTTTCCTGCATCTCAGCATCATCTTGAACTCTGACTCATATATCCATGGACTTGCACACAGCTTCATAGCCCAGAGTGCCACATTAAAATCACCAAATTTTATGAGTGCTATGAACAAAAGAGACCAGGAATGGCAGATAGTACAGCTTAGCATTCTCTGTAGCCACTTCATTTTTTCAGTACCATTTTGTCCTCTGTACCTGCCTCTGTCTGTGTCTGCAAGTCTGTCCCACCTCCTTTCTTCACATGTGTGGCCTTGCTTGTCCTTGAAGGTAAAGGTCCTCCTTTGCCTCCTTCAGGAAGCCTTGCCTGAACCTTCCCCAGTAGTCTGGTTTCTGTGTTCTTCCTTGAGGCCCCCACTGAGACCTGAACACAACTTGTCACATTAGATTGTTATTATCTCTTTCTCTGTTTCTCCTCCCTGCTAGATTGATAAACCTGAGGGCATGGGTTAGGTCCCATAGTTGAAATTTTTGGTGAATCAGGGCCTGGTAAATAAAAGGTTGGACAATCCAATGGATAGTAATGATTGATTAGATGGAAATGGAAATTATTACTGGAGAAAATGGATCATGCAACACAATGTATCTGCATCTAAACCCACAACTTGGGCACATGCAGATACACACAGACATGTGCAAGTACATATGTATACACACAACTGAACGCTTTAGTGGTTAACAGCAGAGGGCATATGGTAATACTCTTCACCTCCCTATCCCAACACTTACTAGCTGGGTGTCTTTGGGAAGTTTACCTAACCACTCTGTGCCTCAGTTTCCTCAAATGTAAAATAGGAATAATAATAGTCTCTAATTCATAAGATTTTTATGAGAAGTAAATAAATGAATAAGTCACATAAACCAGGGCTTGAATAAGTGCTTAATAAATGTTAATTACTATTTATTAAGCAATGATAGGGATTTGGAATCCAGAGTTACATGTCTAAAAGTTATGATACAATTAACAAATTCATGCAAAAATAAATAAAACAACTATGCTCAAAATTTGATATTCCCATATTTTTAGTGAAAAAATCATAATCTAATCTGTTGTTTAAAACCTCCTGACTCACCTCAGTGTCTTCATGGCCCCCAACCAACAGTCAATCCATCACTTGCTTGTGAAGATTCTGTCTCCAAATTTCTCTCAAACTCAGCCATTTCTCTCCACCCTGTTGCCAGCTGCCCTCCTGAAGGTGATGCCTATGTCTTCTCTGGATTATCACAGTAATCCCTAATCTATTCTTGCAGCCTCTTCTCTTCTATCTCAGGCTGCAAGCAGAGTGGACTTCCAAAAGGCTATTTCTGATTATTCTCTCCCCAGAGCAACTCCTTTCCATGGTTTTCCCTGAGTTTTTAATTCCCTCCACTGGGTTGCAAGTGCTGGAAATACGCAGCCTGTACCAATTTGTCAGATTTTCTGCTGTTTCCAACCACGTACTCTACACCTCCTCCACACCAAAGTCCTTTCAGTTCTCAAGCAGGGATGGAAGTCCTCTTGCCCTCAGTCTTCTGCTGGAACACTGTCTCGCTCCTTCTCCACTCTACAGTCTTCTGAACAGTTCTTGGGGGTACTCAATAACTTTTATAAGTTGTGGTAGGCTGAGAAATGGCTCCTTAAAGGCATGTTTCTGTGAGTTTGTGGAGAAAGAGTCTGTGCAGTGCAAGTAGCTTCGGGCTCTTAGGTCAGGTCACCTGGTTTACCTGAGTGGGCCCCTAAATGTCATCCCAAGTGCCTTATCAGAAAGAGACAGAGGAAGATTCATCGAGACACACAGAGCAGAAGGGGATGTGATGATGGAGGCAGAGACTGGAGTGAGGGTGCCACTAGGAGCTGGAAGAGGTCTGCCCAAGAAGAAGAGCAGCCTTGCTCGCACTGATTTTTGCCCAGATAAAACTGGTTTCAGACTTTGGCCTCTAGAACTGTGAAAGAATTAATTTCTATTGTCTTAAGACTGAAGTTTGTGGCAATTTGTTACAGTAGCCACGGGAAGCTAATCCATGGATGAAAAGGGATCCTGAAATAAAAAAGTGGGATGGGACTGTATGTGGCTGAAGCAGTTGAGTGCCCGCCTCCCACACGAGAGGCCCTGGGTTTGGTTCCCAGTGTCTCCGGGGAAACAAAAACAAAAACAAACAATAAGCAAAACAAACAAACAAAAAACCAACTCAGGGAAGTCGACATGGTGCCGGCTTCCCACATACGAGGCCCTGGGTTCAGTCCCCGGGCCCCAGTACCTCAAAAAAAAAAAAAAAAAAAGTCATAGAACTAGTGCCCTAAGGAAATGACCTGGCTAGGACATCTTACAGCAAACCCACAGCCCATAAGCCAACCCATGCCACAAGGCTTCTAGTCAGAAGGAAGGAAACCTCAAAGGCAGGTCACATTAATATCTTTTGAGAGATAAGAAAGATATTGAATGCATGAAACACACACACAAAAATAGATGTCATTGAAAAATAAAGAAAAAGGAAGAGGCTATTTAGAGAACAAAAAGAGCTCTAAGAAATTAAAACTATGACAACAGAAATGAAAGGAAAATAGAATATTGGACTCCCAAGAAAGAAGATCTAAAGAAAAGGAAATGTAGAAGAGATAAAATATTTGGAAGACTTATCTAAGATGTCCAATGGCTGATAAATAGAAGTTCCAAAAAGAGGGAAAACAGAATGGAGGAAATCACAAAAACAATGATTCAAGGAATTTCTAGAGCTGAAGGGTATGAGAATTCAGATTAAATGGCCCACTGGTCCTCAGAACAATGGAAATAGACTCACAGCAACGTAATCACTGCAAAGTTTGAAAATGCTAACAGCAGATGCACCATCACCTCCATCAAGTTCCAAACCATTACCATCAACCTAATTATAAATTCTGCACAGATTGAGCACTAACTCACCAATCTCTACTCCCCTTCTGTCTCCTGGTAACCTATCTTCCAGACTCTACTACATACTTATATTCATTTATAATTACCCTACACATGATTCTTCTACTCCTTTTATTTGAACCTATAATTTTCAATGTACCCATTAAATATATCTGTCAGAGACTTAAATGTTCAGACTGTTCATATTCCATTTGAACCCTGAGTCCCAGTAGAGTTGCAGTCAACTTCTACTCTCCAATTTTTCGGGCTTACCCTGGACAACAGACAAAATGTTGATGATGGACAAGTTCCATCGCAAAACAAGGAGTATCTACAAGTGCAAGTCAAATAGTTCTTTCCATATGCCCCATAATATTTAAGTCCCCTCTTAGCCTGAAGCAGTCAAAGCAGACATCATTCCAAATCCCTAAAGACTGAGGAATGAGAAATCCTAAGGGGGTGTGTAACCATGGACCAAAATAGATTTATCGTAGCTATTACCTTGTGTTAATGGAAAACTTGTAACATTGATATAAATATAGTGCTTGCCAGGGGTTCAGAGAGGAGAGGGGGAGGGAAAAATAGGTGAAACACAGGACATTTTTAGGGCAGTGACATTGTTCTATATGACACTGCAATGATGGACACATGACATTACACATTTGTCAAAGCCTATAAAGCTGTACAGCACAAATTGTAAACCATAATGTAAACTATAGACTTTGGATAGTAGCAATGCTTCAATATTGGTTGATCAATTATAACAAATGTACCACACAAATGTAAGAAGTTTATAACAGGGAATACGTGTGGGTATGGGGGTGTTATATGGGAATTCCCTATACTTGCAGTGTAATTTTTCTGTAAATGTAAATCTAAAGTGTCTCTAAAATATAAAGCTTATTATTACAGAAAAAAAAGTCAGAATGACATTGAACTTGTCAGCAGCAAGATTGAGGATAGTGGAGCAACGTCTGGAGGGAACATTGACATCCCGAGGATGATACTTTTTTTACCTATAATTTTGAGCAGACTCTCAAATAGTGTGATGGCAGATCAAAGTTCAGAAATGTTTTCAGGCTTAGTGAACAATTCATAATATAGAAACATACTGCTCTGAAAATGGAGCAAAAAAATTCCTGGTAATTAAAAACAAGATTGCCAAAATAAAACATTCAGGAGTAGGGGAGAGTAATTGATGGCCAGAATAGTAAACTGGAAAATAAAATAGAAGACACCTCCCTAAATGTGGAGTAAAAAGTCAAAATGAAAGCATTAGAGAAACGTTAAGGGAGCAGAGGACAGTTTCAGGAGATCCAATATCTGCCTAATTGAAGTTTGAGATAGAAGGGAGAGAAGGAGTTAATCTAAGAAGTAATAAATAAAATAAATAAATCTTTAAATAAAATTTGAATAAAAATAAAAAGTTTCCTGTACCAAAAGATTTGAATCTTCGACTGGAAGTGCTCATAAAATACTAAGGAACAATAATGTACTACCCAGGCAAATCCTGATGATATTTCTGATTGTCAAGTATAAAAAGCAAATCTTCAACAATAAAAGAAAAAGCAGAAAGCCTGCTACAGAATGAGGGTGAATTGTCAGATACCTCATCAGATGAGAGTCCAGCAATGCTTTCAGCGTTTTTAAGGAAAGAGAGCTTCTGCCCATTCATATCACTATTCATGGGTGCAAACACAATCATTTTCAAACATGTAACATTTTCATCTTCTCTGAAAAGGAAAAAATATATACCATTTACACTGGGATTTATTCAAGGAAAACAAAAAGTGAGCCCCAGAAAGTCAGTATGTAATACAAGAAAGACTGGTGAGAGAAGAAACCAATAAAACAGAGTTAAGTTCAAGTGATTGAAGATAATGCTGAATTTTTTGACACAAGGTTTGAGAATGGATTGTTACAAATGAAAGAGATACAAAATAAAACAAAATCGAAGCTAAAATGCTGTATGATTTTAGCACATTATGTTTGGTGTGGGGAGAGCTAGAGAGCAAAGCTGAAAAATTTTCACCTGGTTGTGGGGGTTGCTTAGATAATGATTACTTTCCAGCATTGATTGAAAGATAGGTTTACTGACAGTTTAAGGTCAACCATTAGAGGCAGAGAAGTAGGATTTATAACTACAAAAATCACTGGAGAGAGAGAAAAACAATTCATAGAGAATAGAATTTGGTAAAAAGAGGAAAATGAAAGAAAAAAGTGAGTTGTTCAAAGAGGATTAATGTTTATTTATAAAATATAATATAAAATATAGGAAGCTATTTTAGTTTTGACAGCAACACAGTGATTCATCATGTCCCCTTACCTTTGTGAAATATCTGATGTTTTCTTATTCTTTCCTGGTTCTTCTGGGCTGCAATTGGTCTAGTTCCTCATTGCATCTTTATACAATGCCTAAGACTGTACTGAGCCACCTGCAAAGCTGACTTTGCTAACGACCCCTCCAGAAAAGATGAGGGTAATCTTCTTTCCCCATTCCATCCTTGTATCTTCATCCCCTGCTCTTCTGCCTGCTCTTTCATCATCAGGGTTTTAGCTGCTTCATCTTTTCTCTCAGCTGGCAATGTGTGTTCCTTCTTGTTCACTGGTGAGTTGTGTGACTCAGGTTGGGTCTCCACTCTCTTACTGGAATTTTATATAAACAGAGACAAAGAGAGAAATACAGAGAAAGGAAGCTGCCACTTTGGCTCAGAGGAAAGGGAACACTCGTCCACTGCTTGTGGGAATGTAGAATCGTGCAGCCATTGTGGAGGATGGTTTGGCTATTCCTCAGGAAGCTGGCTATAGAATTTTCATATGATCCAGCAATCCCAGTACTAGGTATATACCCAGAAGAATTGAAAGCAGGGACATGAACAGACTTACACACACCAATGTTCATAACAACATTATTCACAATTGCCAAATGATGGAAGCATCCCAAGTGTCCATCAACAGATGAATGGATAAATAAATGTTGTATATACATACAATGGAATCTACTCAGCTGTGAGAAGGAATGGAGTATTGGCACATGTGACAACTTGGATGAACCTTGAAGACCTTATGTTGAGTGAAGTAAAGGACAAATATTGCATGATTTCACTAATATGATCTAAGGATATTAAGCAGACTCACAGACGTAGAGTCTGGAAGACAGGTTACCAGATGATAGAAAGGGAGTAGAGAGTGGTGAGCTGATGCTCAATCTGGGCAGTATCCATGATAAGGTAGATGGTGGTGATTTGAGAGAAGATGGGGATGCGGGTGGGGCAGCACTGTAAGTGGGATCAATAATGCTGAAGTGTGAGGGTGAGTGTGATTGGGATTGGGTGGTTGGGCTGGGTAATCGATGGGTTGGAGGGAGGGCTGGAAGAAGGAACAGGTGAATGTGTGGCTTGGTGAACTCTGGAGAGGCTGAGGCCTGTGGTTGAGAACACTATTGTGGGAGTGTTCTCTCAGCATCTATGGTGCAGGGGAGGGTCACTGGGACAGGGTGTGGTGGTGGTGGGGATGTGTGAAGAAGGGTGGACCTGGAGCATGCCTCTATGGAATATGAATGTGTGCATGTGGCCATAGGAAGTTATCTCAGTTGGTAGATACCCCCATAATAAGCAACAAAATATTAAACTCCCATCCTGGGAAGTCCTGCTATGTTCTCAAAGAGAGTGGCAAATATCTCTGAAGTACATAAGCAGTGCCTAATAAAAGAAAACAAACCAATATGCCAAGCCTTTGATATTAATGCTTGTACTTATGAACCTTATTCTTGTAAAATTGAAATTTAGTGTAATAACAACAAATGCTTAAGAGTTACCTCCTGAAAGCCTCCTTGTTGCTCAAATGTGGCCTCTCTGTAAGTCAAACTCAGCATATAAACTCACTACCTTCCCCTGGCATGGGACATGACTCCTGGGGATAAGCCTCCCTGGCACTGAGTGATTATTACCAAATACCAACTAGCAATATGTATAGAGAAAAACCTAGACTATAAGGGAGAAAATATTAAATACAAATGAGTTTTTATTGCTTAGAGATTTCAAAGTGAGTTGGGAAGTCATTCCAGAAGTTACGCTTATGCACATCTCAGAAGGGTCTCATTGAATGCCACAGTAAACTGTGCCTCAAGCAGGGGTGCTCCTGAGGACTCTAGAGACATGGAGACACTATAGGCAGGGCAGACAATCTCAGGAATTTGGCATCCTGTCAATGGGCCTTACTTTGGAATATATGCTCTCCAATGTAACAGAGTTAGACTTAATTTCCCTACATGTGGTTCTTCTTCCCCTTCTATACGAACCTATAATTAGCACTATACCCATTAAATGTATGTCCTACAGACTTACATCTTTGGTCTGTTCATGTGCTGGTTGAGCCCTGAATCTGAGCAGAGTTGTAGCCAATACCTACTCTTCAGTTCATTGGACTCACCCAGGACAAATGAAAAATGATGGACAATTCCCATCACCAAAAAACAGAGAGTATCTACAACTGCAAGCAAAACAGTTCCTTCCATCTGCTCCATATGGTCTAAGGCCCCTTTCATTCTGAACCAGAGTGGGCATCATCATCCCCAAAGCCTCAAAATTGAGGAAAGAACAAACATAAGGGGGGAATGCAACCACAGACCAAAGTAGACTCATTATTATTGTAGTAACATTGATATAAAGATAGTGGTTATCATAGATTCTAAGGGGAGGAGGAGGGAAGAATAGGTGGAAAATAGGGCATTTTTAGGGGACTGGGATTGTTCTGCATGATAGTGCAATGGTGGATACAGGGCATTACACATTTTCTTAAAACCTATAAAAATTTTACAGTGCATAGTATAATCCATAATGTAAACTACAGACCTTGGTTAGTACCATTGCTTCAATATTTTTTCATCAATTGTAACAAATGTACACTAATGAAAGATGATATAAATTGGGGAAAATGTGGGAAGGGGAAGAATTGGGGCATATGGGAATCCCCTATATTTTCTGTCTAACTTTTCTGTAATCTAAACATTTCTAAAAATAAAATTTATTATATAAGGAAAAAAAGCCATTTCTGGTACTTTACATCCGCAGCCCTGTGGCATACTAAGTCAATTAGCTATTGCATTTGATTATTATGCCTCTTTAATTTCATTTAATCTAGAACATTTCTATAATTTTTTGTCTTCTGTAATACAGATGCTTTTGAATATCTTAAGTAGATTCTGTCCAATACTGGCAACTAAAAGATGTATCTGTACAGCCTTATAAGAGGGCAGGAGACGATTGTGTGCATCCTCTGCTCAGCACAGTCTTCATGATATCATTTTAGTAGCTTGCAGCCAGCCATGGTGGGAATATTTACACTACAGAAATTGTCACATCCTACAAGTCAGGATTCTCCCCCCAAATCCCTTCTTTCCCATCAACCCCAGCTGCTCTGCTCCCCTCTTTCCCTTGTGGTCCAGTTTTAACATATGTAGGCACACTGCAGCATATATCCTTCGACTCTTCTGTTCTACTTATAACAATGTGTCCTATAGAACATCTCACCCTTGTTGGATCAGTTCAGCTCAAAGTAAAAGAATCCCCAAATTGAATTGAACTATACCATAAGGAACTGTGTTCTTTTCTAAAATGGGTGTTCATAAGCCAGGCATAAGCGTGTTGACTCAGGGGCTCAGTGGTGTCTGTAGGGACTCAGGCTCTTTCCATCTCTCTGTTCTGCTGCTCATAGCTTTTGATCCATCTAGAGGCTGGCTTCTCTCTTGATTGCTAAATGGAATGTCCAGTGTGAAAGAGATAAACCTCCCTCTTGAGCATGGTGCACAGTATAACTGGGCCAACTCAGAAAATGTGTGCACCCCAATTTCAAGAAGGTCACCAGGGGAAGACACAGTCTGATGGCTTAATCTCTTCAGGCTCCACCTGGGGCAGGGGACTGGTGGCCAATTGAATTATTTAGGCAGCGTTCTAGACCAGGATATGTTCTTAAGTGAAAACAAGCCAACCAACAAACCAAAAAACCAGCAGTTACAACAACCACCAAAGAAAGAAGGAAAAGCTGCATAACAGTACAAACAATAAACAGGGTATAAGCCCGTTTATAGAGAAAGCAACCACTCCTATGTGTGTATGTGTTTATATGCGTGCACGTGTGAAGAGGGGAAAAGACGGAAGAAGAAGATGAAGAAAAGGGAGACAGGGCAGGACTCTAAATCCAGGCTGAACCTGTAATGGCTGTGTGACCTCAGGAAAGTTAGCTAACCTCTCTGGCCTGCCTCAGTTTCTCTGTCAGCAAAATGAAGATAATAATAGTATGTACCTCATGGGATTTCTGTGAAGATTACATGCAGTAATATATATAAAGCACACTGAAGATGTGAAATGCTGTGCAAATGTGTATTGCTGATTGCCCTTTTCTTTCCACATGGCTATTGATAAGCGTTTAGATGAAAGATTTATTGCTTTTTAAAAAGTAAAATAAATGAAAAATAAGACAAGAGGAGAAAAATGGTTCTAACTTGTGTACCTTGTACTGCAACCATGTATATATCGTCTCATGGGCTGAGGATGAAGAGGCATAGGGGAGAGGGGGGCAGCAAGGGGCCCTGGCTTCCTTATCTTACTGCTTCATTCAGGATATTCTTCAAAGGAAATGGTGGATGCCTTTCTTGTTAAAAAAAAAAAAAAAAAGTAACTGAAAGGCACTTCTCTTTTGAACAATGATTTTATGCTTCCTAATGCAATGGAGTGAAATTTTCTTATTTATTTTCTGCCTTGAGAGAACTGTTCTTTTTTTCGCTATAGAGAGTCCACTGTAATTTGATTAAACGTTATAATATGTATTTTTTATGGTGTTCCTTGGAAGTGTAACCAGACAACATTTCTGTCAGCTGACACAACCGCTCTGAACCCTGGGGGTGGGAGAGGGGATTATTTGGACATTTTATTTGCACATGGTTATGTTCATTTAGTGGTACCGGGGCGTGAGAATGATTTTATGGGTTAGTTTTAAAACCTAGCATATGGTAAGACTATAATTATATGTTCCTCTTGACAGCTATACCATTGAGGGGCGGCTTTCTGGGGTGTACCGATGGGATGGGGTTCTTGAAATCTCCCCTGGGATTCAGTCTCAGGTACGTCCTCCTTGTCTGCTTCTTATAAGGGCAAGACTGTAAATCCTGCTGAAATGCTTCCAAAATATCGGTGGAACCCGGTGTCCTGACGTGTCTGTTTTTCTACCTCTGTCAGTTAAGTAGGAAATCGGTCTGGGGCCGACTCCAAGGCATTCATCGCTTGGCACGTGGCCTCCGCTTTGCCGGTCTTTGGACGGCGGGGCTCTGGGGAGCTGGGGCGGGAGTGGGCCTGAGGCCGCAGCCAGCCCCTCCTGGAGTGCTCCCGCGCCAGGTCGGTTTGTGCTCCAATTCTTGAGCCCGAACAAGAACTGCGGACAGCTGCTGCCGCTGTGTCCAACTGCGGCTCGGACACCATAGTGATGGGCAGTGGCTGCCAGAGAACCCTGCAGGGTGAAAGCTCTGCCTGAAAGGACAGGAAAGTGACACTAACCAGTGAGCGCCCAAACGTCCATTCGCTAGGAAACAGAGCTTGTTTCAGATCGGTGTAAAAAGGGAGAGAAAATGCAAATTAGTCATCCTTGAGTGACTCAACAAATTATATTAAACCAGCAAATGATTGCTAGCCCCCCATTATTTCTAGCAGGCTTGGGGAAAGGGTGAGAAAGTGGGGAGCAGGCTGCCAGGGAGGCAGGGAGCTTGGAGGATCAAGGGCAGACAATCTGGGTTCAAATCCAGCTCTAAAATCTGGACTAAAATCTCTCCTGCTGCAGGGAGATAAGGACTCAAGAAATTCAGGTTAAATTTGTTTTTTGTTTTTTTTTTTAAAGCAGAAAACGTAAGTAAAAGAACCACAGGAGCTGACTGATTGCTAATACATCTTGGACCAGCCAACTGCCTTTATTATTATTTTTATTTATCTTCTTTAGTGGTTATAATCAAACTGTCAGTTTAAATCCCTCATTCCCTTTGTAGGGTTTTAGATGCTGTTGTTTTTATGCTGACTTCTAAATGATGGCTTTGGCATTTTCATTTATATTTGATAGCTTTGATTGCGGTAGATTTGGATGTAACCCCTATTTCTAAGCTGGCTCTGTTTAAACTACTTGGCATATGAATTAAAAGAATGTTAATTATGTATCTCAGTGTTTTTGGTATTGAAGTATCTTCATATGTTTGTATATGAGATAACCTGGCCAGTAGTGTAATTAGATAAAATTCTGGTCTGCTCAGAGTGAAATTTTTTTTTCAATTAGGAATACTCATTTAAAAATTGTAGCTCTAGGTAAATTCTTCTTTTACCTGGAGAGTTCCACTACCCTTTCAGCATGACATTGATGTAGTGTGATGCCCTTACACTCCTCTCAATCAGTTAGAATGGGGGAATTTTTAAATTTAGCTGTTGTTTTGTCTAAAGCATAAACATTATAAAAACAAACCTAGAATGTGACCCTTGGAGAGTCTAGTCTCACCAAATCCATCTGGTGTGACAAGTATTTAAAGTAGGGGATGCATCACTAAAGCTATTTATGAACCTGAACAATCTTTCAATATTTTCATAACGTTTAGCAATGTAATTATCCATACTGCATCTAGAGATTCAATAAATATAATTGCATATTTTGTGCTTGACATACATTAAAATCCTCAAATGCATTTCAAATCATGGTGGTACTTTCACGTCATGCCTATTTAAAAGTAAATATAATAGATACTATTTCTGGTAATAAAACTAGGCAAACCCCTTACTCCATTCAAAAGGCAGATGTAGTTTCCCTACATCTGTTAAATGGGTGCTTCTCCTTTATAATCAGAATGTGGGGGGAAAAGTCATTTTTTTCCCCTTATGCACTGCTGAGAACAAGCATAATCCTCTAAATGATTTCTTATTCACTTACAGTTTTATTTCTTCAAGACAAGGGAGTGGATGGAGAAGGAAAATATTTCTCATCTCATACATCTTCCTCCAGCCCCTAAAATTCCCATCCGACACTTTGTGACATATGTGGCAGTGCCAGCATCTCTTCGAATATAGCTCCTTTTACCTCACACTGGAATCTCCCAGGATGGCTTCTTGAAGATCACACACTAGACTGACTGCAATTCTCTAAATCAGTTCCTGCCACAGCTGCTCCACTGAGGTTACAGTTCTTCAACTTTGCATTTTTTAATGTAGCAGCTTCAAGTTAACGCATTCCATATCTGTACCTTTCAGATTAATACCTTCTAAATTGGCTTCAGGACCAGAGGAATCTCCAAAATGACAGTTTCAAGGATACCCCTTCTGCATTAGAACATAACATCTGGACCCCCTGGAGATTTCCACAATCAAGCCCTGATCCGGAGAGATCAACTTGTTCAAGATTTGTATAGCAGAGATGAGCATGTGCCAGAGTTCAGGCTTATGCTGGTGGTTTTGAAGTTAATGTCCTGAAGAAAAAGGAGGATCAGCAGCACTGGCGTGTTTAAACGCTGGCAGCACTCTTCTGACATGGAGGGGCCAACAGAAGTCAGACAAATTCCTTTCAGAATGTTGGTGAATGATCCCCTGGTGGTTGGGAATTCTTTACTGCCACTTCAAGGTATTTCAATCAACCAGTCAATACCCCAAACCAGGCTGCTTCTAACACACCAAATGAATTGACGTCATCATTTTCAATGAGTGTCCCTGGCGTATACTGTTCAAAAACGGTTCAGAGCCCTTGGGACTTCAGCCAATTAAGAGGGCTCCTTCATGATCGCGCTTAATTCCCCAGACACCTTTAAACATGTGGGTCAGCCCACGGCCGGCTCTTAATTCACTGACGTGCTCCTGCAGCTGCACATTTCCTCCCACCAGCGTTGAACGGCAGCCAGTCCGCTGTGGGATGCTGTCAGAATTTGAGGTTCAGGGACCGCTCCCTTCACCCACAAAACCTCATCTTCTCGGATCAAAGCAATACCATCCATCAGCACCTTTCCCACGAGACTCACTGGCGGCTTTTATGCAAGTGTACCGGGGCCACAGAAAGCAAATCAGACACAGCTCACACACAGCAGCCACCTTCCCTCTCTTACAGGCACACACACACCCTGTTTCGCACCCCGGGGTTGACCAGTCCTCCCTATGCATTTTTTTAAAGAAATTAAATTCATACTGTACTTACTGTGAAAACTTGCTTTGACAGTGCTATTTAAACACATTTTCCCTTGGCAGAAAGATTTTAAAACTTAAAACCTTTAAAGGGTGCATAATCTAATCTGTATCATGATTTACTTACCTATGACCATGCTACAAGAACTTTATAGTGTTTTGCTAGTTAAAAATAACCCTTGGTTAAATAACTTTGGCATAAATATTTGCCCACATTTCAGATGATTTCTTTACAATAGATTTCTCAGAAGTGGAATTACTGTGTCAATATGTATGAAAAGTAATACCATTTTTGGTGATGTTGCCAAAATTCTCTTCTGAAAATGTTCTCATCTGACTTTCATTAGCAGTATTTGAGGGTACCCAATAACTTTTATCTGTTATTCTGATTTCTTTAATCTTTGCATCCTTAACATTTGAAAATATATATCATTTTTAATCAGATTTAAAAAAATAACTAGGAGGCAGATGCCTTCCAACTGTTATCTAACCATTAGCAATTTGTTGTGTGTTGTGGTTTATTGGCTTATGGCATATGTTTAAAAGATGATTTTGCTTACATGAAATGGAAGCCTAAGTTATATGGACCAAATATTCTACTAAAATCAATGAGAAAATATGTCCAAAATATCTACTAATTAGCATCAGAAAGCTAATGATACAGTATAACACTGGGCCAGGACTCAGGGGAAGAGTGAGGCTGGTGGCATTCAGGGGTCTCTATCAGGGGGTGTTTGCTGATTCCAGAGGGCACAGCTGAGAGGCTGAGTTGCAATTTGGACAGCCTCATGGGGATAGAGGATTGGAGAACTCCTAAGAGGAAGAATGGCTCTGATGAATCCCTCACTTTTTTTTTTCTTAAACAAGAATTGACTGCTCATGGTTTGGAGACCAGAAGTCCATTAGCAATGCCTCAACTAGCCAGGCTTTCTCTCAGAGCCTGTAGCGTCCTGGTGCTGGCTTGCAGGCGCTCCTTGGGGCTCCTTGGAGTGTAGATACATCTCTCTCTCCTTCTCTGGCTCCTCTTCAATGTCTCACTTTTGATTGGGACCCTAAAAAAACTGTCCCCAAGTGGTGAACTAAAAAACCAGTGGGTCCAAAGGACTATGCTCAGCTGGGAACAACCTCAGCTACTGACCTTGGATTAAGGTCATCTCCACATGCAGGTGCCCCAGGCATCTGGCAAAAGTAAATGCAAATTGTTTCTGGAAGAAGCATATCATCTTGGGTCTGAACTTATTTCTACAAACAGTTCTCCAAATATGATGTCTCTGTCGGCCACTTCTTGTACGTCACTCCAAATCTTCCCAGCCCACCTCTTGCTTTTGCCACTGGTGCAGCAATCCTTTCACCCAGGCTTCCACCTGCTTTGTGCTTGTGCAGCCTGACAGTGCCTCACCATGGGCTACCCTGGCACTGTCTCACTTCCTGCCCTGGGGTTTCTCCACCACTGTGGCATAAGATGCACAGGGGACTCCACCATGCAGCACACATGCTCATGCACAGCCCAGGGAGTGTAGGGGAGTGAACACCAGGGAGCCACCACCGAGCAATGGGCAGTGGAAGATGTGAATACCTGCTTCCCCCTTCCCTCCCTTGGAAACACATTTCTGGAAGCAACTCAGGAGGTCCAATGGACCTGAGCTCCAGAAGTCCCTAGCATGGCCAGCCTGACAGACATCTATGCATTGGCTTTTCATCTCTCCTTTCACTCCTTCTTTTCCTCATTCCTGCTTCTTGGGATTGTTTTCCAAAAAAAGCACCAGCATGTAAGCCTTTGTCTCCAGCTCTCCTTTTGGGGAAACCCAAGCTAAGACAGTTGTTATTGAAAGGAACCATAGAAAGTAGACATGTGGGATGGAATCTGTGGGAGTCTGAAGCTTTTGTGGACCCCAGGAAATCATTTCCTTAGGGTTAATCCACTCCCAAACATACAGGACTTCTGATTTAATTACTTAGCTAAGGGCCTTTGATTAGAGTGTGTGGCCCAGGGTGGGTCTTAATCCTCTTACTGGAATGCTTTATAAATGGAGGAGTAAAAAGCTGCAGATACAGAAAACTGATGAGCTAGAGAGGAACCCAGAAACTGAGAAAGAGGGTCCTGGGAACAAGAAGTTGAAATCAGTGGAACACAGAAGCTAGGAGGAAGCCTGGAGGAGACAGAAGAGATGAGCAGATGCCGCCATGTACCTGATCACCCACAGCTGCAGCTCAGGAAGCAAATATCTCCTGATGATGTCTTGATTTGGACATCTTTACAGTCTCAGAACTGTAAGCTTATAAGCTAATAAAACCCCATTGTAAAAGCCAACCCATTTCTGGTATGTTCTTTGGCAGTCTTTAGCAAATTAAACCAGATTTCTACAGATGGGTCACTTTCTGTTCAGATGGAAATAAGGACACCATTTCTGGTTGTGAGTGGAGTGGAGACTAGCCCTAGCATGTAGTAGCATCATAATTATTATGGCTGTCCTCTGCGAGAGCTTGTGATGAGGTAATCAGAAAGGGAAGCTTTGGGTTTTGTACTAGCTGCAGTGCTTGGATGGCATAAGGAATATGGTAATTAAAATCTGGCTTTTGTTAACTGCATTGAAAGCCTTGAAAATAATAAACTAACATGCTCAATTCAAAGGACACTATGAAAGTCCAAGGGTCTATGAGGCAGTGTTTGCTAAGTCTCTTATCTCCTACAGCCAGGAGGGCCCAAGTGCAAAGGAGAACAAACAAATGAATGCTCAGCTCAGCCTTAACAGGTTTCCTACAGAGAGGATCCTGATAGAAACAGGGTGGACTCTGAGAACTGGGATTTATGTAGATGAGCTCAGGACCTGGACCCCTAGAAGATGTGGCAGCAGGGACTTCCTCTTTCTAGAGGAAGACAAACTCCCTTTGCTTGTAGATCTTACAAAGACCTCACCTGAGAGTTGCCTCACAAAATGACATTTGTCCTCTCTGATTTAATCCCACCACCCTCTAACTCCTCTCATAATTGCAATCAAATCTCAGCCCAGCTGAGCAGGGAAATATAGTCCCTGCTCTATGAGGAAATGATTTATACACAAAAAGAATTTCCCCTGAGTTATATATACTGGCTGGAACCGGGAGAACACATGTGGAATGGATCTTGAGAGTCCAGTGGGAGAAGTGGTGGAATATGATACTCAATGGGGGAAAATTCATTTGCATGGCAGCACTCACCCATGACTTGGGTTCAACAACTTTCCAAGGACAACTGCATCCAATCCTGATACAGTCCTGGGATGGCTATTTGAAGCTTGTGTAGGACAAGTGAGATAGAGTTGTCACAACTGCATCAGTCTACCATTGAAGAAGGAAGCAGAAGATTCAGGGAGGTGGAAATGATATAATGGATTTTGCATGTAAGACCAGAGAACCTAAGAACTTCCTAGGCCTCCTGGGAGTGCCCTGAAGACATTCATTTCACTAATGTGAGAAATACAGTGAGAGGAGACAGCAGCGTCTTTGAAAAATCCCTGTGATGCTTATTATGCTAGAAACGATGGTAGGAGATCCTGCCACAGCACGTGAGGCTCCTTAGTATCAGTGAGGATGAGAGTATTGTGGTACGGCAGAGTTAGGTGGTAGCAGTTAGCCATCAGAGGCAAGGTGAGTATAACTACTATAATTGCAGTAATTGGAATCAATGCTGGGATGCAATGTAGAGTGTCTTGCCTGCAAGAATCTGTTTTGGTAAGTGAGATAGGTGAACAGCTATCTAGGATGTTGCTTGACTTTTTTTTTTCCAAATAGGAAACAATCCAAAATACTCATCACATATTGAATGTATGAATAATTTTGTGGTATAATTATATAATGGTATTCTATTCAGCAATGAAAATGAATACTAGCTATATGTGATAAGGTGAATGAATCTCACAAACCTAATATTGAGTGAAAGAAGCCAGACACAAAGAGTTCATATTAAGTGATTCCATGTATATAAAGTTTAAAAAACAGGCAAATCGAAATTATAACAAAATAAGTAAGAAAAATCATATGATCGTGTTTATAAAAGTGGAAAGAAGTGATAAAATTCAACATTCTCTAACAAACTAGGGATAAAAATAGATCCCAATGCAATATCACATATATGAGTAAAATGTCAAAAGTTTTCTTTTGAAATTGGAAGCTAGACAAGGATGACCACTATTGGAGGTTCCTAGCCAATTCAATAAGGCAAGACAAAGAAATAAAACAAAAGGATTGGAAGGGAAGAAGTAAAACTGTCATTATTTACAGACACCATGATTGAAAATGTAGCAAACTTTAAAAATTTACAGATAGATATACTATTAGAATTAATGTGTGAATTTAGCAACATTTCTGGATGAAAGACACAGTTTTATTTATATATACCAGTGTCTTAGTTTGCCAAAGGCTGCCAAAACAATATACCAGAAATGGGTTGGCTTTTATAATTGGAATGTATTAGGTTAAAAGTTTACAGTTCTGAGGCTGTGAAAGTATCCAAATCAAGGCATCATCAGAGATACTGTCTTACCAAAGGTCAGCTGCTGGAGATCCTGGACTCATGTCATGTGGCAAGGCAAAAAGGTGGCTGGTCTCGGCCAAGGTCTCTGCCTTTCCCTCCAGGCTCACTTTCTCCTTGAGCTCAGCTGTGGATGATCAGGCATATGGCTCGCTCTCCCCTTTCTTCCAAGCCTCATCTCTTTCAGTCTCTTGGGGGCCTCTTTCTGTGCCTCTGTGCTCTGCTGATTTCAGCCTCTCCGAGTTTCTCTGTCTCTGCCACTTTTCTCTATGTGTGTCTGCTTTCAGTCCTCCATTTACAAAGGATTCCAGCAAGAGGGCCAAGACCCACCCTGGGTCATGCCTCACTGAAGCAATCCAGTCAGAGTCCCACACACACAGGAATGAATTAGCTTCAAGAACATGATCTTTTCTGGAATCCACAGAAAGCTTTAAACTCTCATAACCAGGAACACTTAGAAAGTGAAATTAAAAGTGAAACTATTCACAATAGCATCATAAAATATCAAATTCTTAGGCATAAATATAATATAAAATATGCAAGCCTTCCGTTTTAATTTCCAGCTGCTCTGACTAATACCACACAATGAGTTGGCTTAAACAATGAGAATATATTAGCTCATGGTTTCAGAGACAAGAAGGCTGGCTTTCTCCTGCGGTTGGTACTGCTGGGGAAGTCATGGACACACTCTATGGCCATCTCCCAGCCTTCCCTATCCTCCTCCTTTTCTTTGTGTGCAGATGTTTCAACATGTTTCCATTTTGCAGCCCAAGAGAGATGTTAGGGCTAATGGAACAGCCTGACCATACCTTGAAACCCCAAATGGGAACAAATAGCCCCAGATGTTTATCAAGGTAGAACTCTGCACAAAAGTTGCTTGATACATGCTTTTTGCTCAGTGGCAGGGCCCCTTCCCTAGAGTATAAAAATTTAACTCTTGGGTAGCACAGGTTTGCCTCTCCTTTCTGACATGAAGAGGGGCCTGTGGAGCTGCCATTCACTGGGCTGTTGACCTTTCCACAAGACTGGCCACAATGGGCTCTCTTCCCCTGCTCTTTCCAACCCTTTGTGCTGTGTACGTAATAAAGAAGTCATTGCTTAGAGACGTCATTGTGCCTGAGCCTAAGTACCCATGATGAACTAAGGTAGCCTTCTGGCTGGCCAGCAATCTTTGGGTGCTTTCCTTGGCTTTCCCATCGCATGGAAAACCCTCTTATTGACTTTGGCTTCTAAGTCCTCCCCATGGCTTCCTCTCCATGTCCAATTTCCTTTGCTTATAATGACTCTAGCCATATATTTAGGCCCACCTTCATTCAGTTTGGGCACCTATTTATGAGTGGATTCGCAACACAGGACCATGCCTTTTGAAGGGAACATGATTCAATCCCCAATGCTTCCTATATTGGAAACTTTAAAACAGCATTGAGAAAAGCAAAACAAACAAAAAAGCAAAATCATCGAAAGAAACTAAAGACCTATTTCAATAAAGGTATATGCCTTGTTCTTGGATTGGACGATTGAATGTCATCAATTTGCCAATTTTCTGAGAGTTGATTAAGTTGATGCAATCCCTATATAAAACTGATGTTGTGCCTGTGCATATGTATAAACTGATAAGCCAGTTCTAAAATTCATATGGAATTTTAGTTCCAAGACAAACTAGAAGAAGAATAAAAAATTTGAAGGACTTATCCTCTAAATATCACGACTCACTATTAAACTAGAGTTATTAAAATCTTGCTATTGGTGCAAGGATAGACAAATAGACCAAGTGAACATCGTAGTTCAGAAACAGGCCTACATATACGCAGTAACTTGATTTATGATACTGTTTGCAGAACAGTGAGAAAAGAACCATAAATAAATATTGCTCTATCAAGAATATATACATAAGAAAAAGATTGCAATTTAATCCTTATCGCACACTCTAGGTATGTTGTAGATCTAAATGTGAAAAGTAAATCAATAAAATTTCTAAGAGATAACAAAGAATATTTATGCCTTTAGGGTTAGGGAAAGTTTTCTAGTTTTTTAAAACAGTCCATAAAGGTATTAACCATTAAGGAAAAAATTATTACAGAGAGACTATATTAAAGCTAGGAAATATTAAGTGAGTGAATAGGCAAATCACTGAGTCAGAGAAGACATTTGCAACATATATAACTGACAAAGATCTTGCATCAAAAATAAAGAATAGTACAATTATAAAAATGTTCTTTCATAAGTTATAACAAATATACCACACTAATACAAGGTATTAATAATAGGATGGTATATGGGAGCTCTGTATTTTATATATTTTATGCATTATATTTTTGTAAACCTTCAAGTTCTCTAACAAGAAAATTATTAATAAAAAACAAAGAGTTCTTAAAAGTCAATACAAAAATGACAAATAACCCAATAAAAAATGGGCAAGAGATTTTAATAAGAACTTCACCAAGAGCATATAAAAATGGTCAATAAATATATTTTAAAAGTCCTCATACTCAGTCATCTGGGAAATGCAAATTAAAATCACAATGACATTCTGCTACATACCAAGCAGAATGGGTAAAATTAAATACGCTGACAATAGCAAACGGCCTCATATACTGCTGCTAGGAGTATAAACTGGTAGGTCACTTTGGGAAACTAGTTCCCATCACCTACTAAAGCTGAATTTATGTTTACTCTAAGTCCCTACATTTCCACTACTAGGTTTAAACCCAACCCCACAGAAATGCATACTTACGTCAAAAGATGTGTTCAAGAATGTTTATAGCAGCATCATTTTAAAGAGCCCCAAATGGAAAACAAGTCAAAATTCCATAAACAGTAGAATGATTAAATAAGTTCGTACAATGAAACCCTATGCGATAATTAGGTTGAACTAATAACAGCTGTACACTTTACCACAAAACGAATCCTACAAACGTGATATTGAGTGAAATAAGCCAGCCACAAGTAATATATGCCATTATATAAAGCTCAAATTCAGATACGTCCCGTCTATGATGTGAGAAGTTGGGGTGGTACTTACCTTTGGAGGTGAGCATAGGAGCAGCAACTACAAGGGGACATCTGGGATGCTGGCATGTTGCATTTTCTAACTCTTGACCTGGGTTCTGATTTCATGGTGCGTTCCTTTGTGATAAGTCACCATGTGATGAACATACATAATACATTTTTTTGGTAATAATTAACTTTATTTTTAGAGAAGTTTAGGTTTACATTTACAGAAAAATTACACCGAAAGTGAAGTATAGGGAATTCCCATATAACCCCACCTCCCTCCACACCCACACACATAGCTTCCCCTATTATTAACATCTCACATTAGTGTGATACCTTTGTTACAATTGATGAGCCAATATTGAAGCATTGCCACCTACCAAAGTCTACAGTTTCCATTATGGTTTACGCTTTGTGCTATACAGTTTCATAGGCCTTGGCAAGTGCATAAGGTCATGAATCCGTCATTGTAGTATCATACAGAGGAATCTCACTGCCTTAAAAATGCCCTGTTCCACCCCCCATCCCTCCCCCTTCCTTCTGAGCTCCTGGCAACCACTATCTTTATATCAATGTATTTTTTTAAATTTTCAATAATTATGTTCCTTAGGTAGAAAAGAAAAGAGGTAATTCAGCGATACATAAACTTCAACATTCAGGGGTAGAACTACAAGCTCAGTCATGTCTTGTTGCTAAGAAATCCTTATTAAATGTGGAAGTGTAATATTGGCAGCAGTGTTGGGATGATGAATCAGGATTTGGCTGAGGGCCTTAAATGTGTGCAGTCGATTCCCCCATCTTGGCTGTCCTTGCTCCCAGCTCTACTTCCACCCCTCAGGTGCTCTCATCCAAGCCCTACAGTAACTACTGCCATATGCCTAAGTCTGTTCAGTGGGTATCAACTGATGGTTGGAGCAGCTCCTTTAGTCCCGTAGTCCCATCTAGTCAAGCATGACACGTTCTGCCTCGTGGGAAACAATTTGGTGTATTCTGTGTAAAATTGCATAGCATGATAAAGATAATGTTTCTCTCTGGAGCACAGGTCAGACAGGCTTGCTTGTAGCCCCTGTATAAAAGGCCCTGGTTTCTTTAGTTTTGGGATTCTTTGGCTGTGAGGCAAAACCATGGTATGTGTTACATCCTCTTGGACCCCTATTCTTTACCTCTGTGAAGTCTTGTGTCTTCTGCCAGCTTCCATGAAATTGTGAGACTGACTTGTTACCTTGCAAGTAGGGTGAAAATATTAGACCTTTCAGAGTTAGCTGCCTTCAACTAGTGTTGTTGCTATGTTAGTAACTCAGCCCTGGTGGCCCTGAGATTCTGAGATTGACAGTATCCTAAGAAAGTCCCCAAATATAATAGGCATCAACTATAAAAGGTGAACAGGGACAACATTGTTTCATTTGGTCCTCTTTTGGCCCAGAACTGAGGGCTTAACAGAATCACCTCCTGAGTGGCTCAGAGCCTCATCCTGGATCCATATACTTGGATGTTTGTCTACAGGATGGTCCATGAAGAGAAGGCCATGCAGTTTCCCAAACACAGACCAGTGTAATACCAAATGAGAAGTTTAATAGGTGATGAGTGAGTGATGTATAGTTCTCCCTTCCATGCAATTCCAAGAAATGCTCTATGTCTCCATTTCTTCCCCCATAATCATCCTAGTCTTTGCCCCTAGTTCTCACCTTCCTCCCCAGGCTCTGATGTAATCTCAGCACTAGGAAGATTTACTTTCTCAGTATGCATCCCAGTCCTTCTGTAAAACTGCCCTTGGTTTCTATTTTCACATAATAGAATCACATCGTGGGCCTAGGGGTTGATGGCAGAAAGAAGAGAACTTTGGACACATCTGAAAGAATTCAAGGAATTTGTGTGGAGAGAGAGGACACACACTGAGTTTTAGACATTGTGACAGTTTTAGATTATTTTATGAATCCCCAAAAGAGAAAGATTATATTTGTAAACTAATCTATTCTCCTGGGTGTGATACCCTTTGGTTGCATTGGATTTTGATTGCAGCTGAGATGTCTTTGATTAAATTACCCGTTAAGATTAGGGCTTTGATTCAACCATGTCAGAAGATGTGACTCAGGTTGAGTCCCCGCCCCCTTGGTGGGCCTATATAAATGGACACTCACTTAAGAAGACACATGAGAAGAGAGAGAGCTCTGTCATTTTTTATCCTGGGGACATGGGAAGAGATGAGCCATTTGCCTGATAGCTTATAGATGATTTTGGGAAGAGACTTGAGACTGATATAAGGAATTCCTGAGAGACAAGCCCTATGCCAGCCTATGGCTGAGATCGGGAAGAAGCTGGAGCCTCAAGAGGAAGAGGAAGCCCAGAGGGGAAGACCGAAACCCAAAAAAGATGGCCCACCTTCTTGCTGCAACATGTGGCAACTGACTTTGGTGAAAAAGTACCTCTTATCATACCTTGAGCTGAATTTTACACGGTCTTGGGATTGTAAGCTTTTTACCCTGAATAAATACACTTTATAAAAGCCAACAGATTTCTGGTACTTTGAATTGGCACTCCTTTGGTAGAATAATGCAGACATGTTTTCCAGCCACATTTGTATCTTCAATCCAGAGTTTTCTTCTGACCTTCAGAACCTTTTATTCAACTGTATAATTCACATCTTCGCTTGAGTGCCCTACAGGAATATAAAACTCAACTTGTTGGAAACACAATTCATTTTTTTCACATCAAACCTGTTCCTCTTTCTGTGGTCTCTATCTCAGTGACTGACATTTAGGCCTATTCAAAATAAGGTGAATCAGCACTTACCGAAAGAGGGTGCTTAGAAATGCTAAAGACAAGTTTTCTCTGGATCTTCTGAGTGCAGAAGGAAATTAAACAATGAATGTAATACTTGGCTTTCAGAATTTTGTTTCATTGACTAAAAATGAAAGACATCCACAGATTTTCTTCCACTTGGGAGGGCTTATGCTTATTTTATTTATTGCAAATTGCAACTAGAGTACTAATGGCTTTTATTGCAACTCTTCTCATGGACTGCAGTTGGAATTATAGTATGAAACTATTTTAATTTTTAGAGGTATGAGGAAAAGATTTTGCCTTAAGAAGCACTGTATTCATCACTTATCTCTCCCTGCCACTTGGACCATCCAAGGCATTGAAAGTACAGGTGTATATATCAGTTTTCATGCCAGGAACAGACCTTCTTAGAAATTCAATCCCCAAAATACATTCAGGAAATAGCTGCATGGATTCTAGCTCTTGCCGTGAACTCTCACTTTTGAATGTGATCAACTTTGTACAAGCTGTCAGAGCTGTTTGAATTTTCTCTTTACTAATATTGGCTGCTGTTATGGGCATTGTCTTTGGTTCTGATTTAAAAAAACTATCTTGCACATAAGACATAGTGTCTATAAAAAATGTCAAATTAAAGGTGTGCTGAACTCAAAGTCAGGGTGATAAAATATTTTTTAAAATATTTCAGAAACTGGTTTGGATAGGTTTGTTGTGGGTTATTGCGGATTATGTTCTTTGTAGAAGTGTATTGACCTTGTTCTTCAGGAACAAAGTTCTGTCACAATAAAGAAAAAGTAGAGTTGAATAAAAGCCAAGTAAATTAATGCTAGAAAAATCTCTCTTAAAAATATTTCTAAAACGCCATTTAATACAGTTGATACTGCTATGTTAACTGAGATCTTTTTTTTTTTTTTTTTTTCCCTGCATGGAGCTTTCTATATTAGTTGCCAAGCTTGAGAAGTTTATAAAAACAACAGGGTTGCAATACAAACACAAAAGTGATCCCTCCAATGCCATTCTCAACACCAGAGCACTGTCTATTGAACTGGTCTCCTCTCTGGTCTCTGGTTCTCAATCTTTTCTCTGCATGACCCTTGAAATGGTCCTTCCAAAACATAGACTCAACGACAACATTTCTCTCCTCACAAGTGGCTCTTGTTTCAGCATGTCCTTTGACATGCTTTAGCATCTAGGCTCATCTTGGACACTGCACCCTTGCATTGTGCTCCATGGTCATACCTTCATGCCCATCGTTCCTGGAACCTCGTCTTCAACCACTTCTCTGATCTTCCTTCCTAGTCACAAGCTCTCACTGAAGACCCACGGAGGCTGACATACAACACTACATCTCATCCAGGCATGGATATCTCATCAATATCACTTGTTGAATATTACCAGACAGACTTATTTTTTAATCATTCTGTCACTTAATAGGTCTATAATTAAGTCAATAACCTGGGCACATTCCTTCATGTTTCTGAGTATCAGATTTGCTTGTCTCTAAAAGTAGATACCTGGATAATAAAGGGGTAAACTGTAAGACCACTGGTCCTGTGCTTGATTAATCAAGGAACACCACAGAGGATGTACTAGAATCGTAGTCTGTAGTCAAAGAAAAAAACAGCAAGAATGTGTGTGATTAATGAATGAAGTACAAAGTGCGGCTGGAAACGTGGGTGGAAGTAAAGGAGATATTAGGATACTCAAATTGTCCAGGGATAGTAGCAGAACATAGCATGAGAGAAAGCAAGCAACAAAAAATAATTTAAAAATTGGCATCTTTTCACTGTTTGGATACGTGTCCTAGAGACCGATTGTATTTAATACACTTATGCCTCTGCCAAAAATTAGTAAGTCTCCAAAAAATGTTGGTTTCCTTCACTTTATTTTCACTGACATACATCTTTATTGTTTCACTTTCATCTTGCTCATTAACATAATCCAAATTATTAACCAGTGTTTATGTTGAAATGGCATGGTTTGTGAATGACATGAGCAACTCCTTTTGCTGAATTAGATGATAATCTAGCACTTATTTTTAGTTTGAGTTTCTTACACTACTGTTAGCCATAGAAGTATAAAAACTGATAGATTTTGTAAGAAATAGCAAGTCAAGCTGAAGTTATATGTGTATGAAATTAAGATAAAGAATGTTACATATTTTATTATTTAATTGTAAATTATATACAGCACATCCTTTGTATCAGTAAAAATTCTATATGTAAATCTGTATATGCAAACATTTTCTTTCCTGATGACTAGTTGTTAAACATTTCCCAGCACACTACTGCTTTGATCCCTGTGGCAGTTTGAAGCTTTGGTGGCCCCGAGAAAATCCTGATCTTAAATCTAATCCATTCCTGTGCATGTAAGCCTATGGGAGGTGGGGACTTTTGATTACATTACTTTAGTTAAGGGACTTTGATTAGATTGTGTGACCCAGGGTAGGGCTTAATCCTTTTACTGGAGTCCTTTATAAATGGAGGAATAAAAAGCTGTAGACACAAACAAAGAAAACAATAGTAAAGAGAAAACAAATAAAAAAGAACAATGAAGAAAAAATAAAAAATTTAAAATAGCTGCAGACACAAAATAAAGCTGCAGAGACAGAAAGAAGCCTCCAGAAGTTGAAATCAATGAACCGGGAGAGAGAAAATTCACAGAAGGAGCAGCCTGAAGCTAAAAACAACGAGGTCCAGAGGAGAGGGGAGAGATGAGCGGATGCTGCCATGTGTCTCATCACCCCCAGCTGCAGCTCAGGGAGAAAGGATCTCCTGATGAAGCCTTGATTTGGACAGTTGCAAGGTCTCAGAAATGTAAGCTGTTAACCCAATAAATCCCCACTGTAAAAGCCAACCCATTTCTGGTATATTGCTTTGGCAGCAGTTAGCAAAGTAGAGCAGGCTGTAAACAGACCCCTCCAAAAACCACACTACAATAAGCCACCTTTAAAAGGCTCATTTCCCTGTGTAGCACTGCCTCAAGGACATTTTACAAAATGCACCTCCAGAAATAGCTTGTCCCTGCAGCATGATCTCCATGGCTTGATTCTTGCTTTCTGCAGACCTCTGAAGACAGTCCACATTGCCTAACTCCACGTGCCTAGGTCCATTTGCTCCAAATCCACAGGCACTAGCAGGTGCCACCCTCTTCCAAGTTCTGCCTCAGCCTGTCCAGTTAGGAGCAGAATCAGGACAAATCCCTGCTTTCTGTTCCTCAACCTGGCAATCCACTAAGCTGGCCATGTACACCATGGCACCCTGTGTTCAAATGTGAGTGAAAAGTGGAAGAGAGAAGAATGTGAATTTAGAAGAGAGAAAGCTTTTGACCTATTTCCAGGGCACACCAATTTTGAAACCCTGAATGCAACTTCTCAAAGAAACAATCACTGTCATGGTGAGGAGCTGGTGAAATATTCAAGTACTATACGTGAAAAAATTATGGGTTCTAAGCTACCTCTCGATTAGAAACAGAGTGGGCATCACCATCTAAAATCCTTAAGATTGAGGAATGAACAAACATAAGGGGGGAATGCAACTATGGATAAAAGCAGACATTATTATTCTAGCAATTGAATATCTTGTAATATTGATAGAAAGGCAGTGGCCACCAGAGGTTCTGAGGGGAAGGAGAGGGAAGAACAGGTGCAACATGGGGCATTTTTGGGACACTGGAATTGTTCTGAATGACATTGCAATAATAGATACAAGGCATTATACATTTTGTCAAAACCTATAAAAATGTGTGGTACAAAGAATAAACTATAATGTGAACTATTGACCATGGTTAGCAGCAATATGTGTTCAACAATTGTAACAAATGTACCACACTAATGAAGGATTTGTTAATGGGGACAAGTGTGGGAAGGGAAGGGGATAGGGGATATGGGAATCCCTCTCTATTTTCGATGTATAATTTATGTAATCTAAACCTTTAAAAATAAAATTAAAATAAATAAACAAGAACCCAGCTGCTCTGGTTGGAGTAGAGAGGAGTGGGTTTCCACTCTCTCAGCACAGCTTTTCCTAGGCTGGCGTTCCCCAAGATGACTCCACAGACCCCTAAAACGCCATGCTTCCTGGTGAGAGCTCTTTGAAGCCCTGTTGTCTATGGCCAGGAGTGTGGGCTCTGCAGTTCAAGCTGCCACACCAGCTGGCTGACTTCCCTGCCCCAAGCTGCAGTTTCCGTATCTATACAATGGGGATAATAAGACCCATTTTGCATAGTTATTGTAAGGATTATGTAAAATTCTCAAGCCTATGCATGACACATAGAATGTTCTTGGTAGGTATTAACTATATTATTATTGTTATGTTTCCATGGTTTTTATACTCATTTAGAAGTTATAAAAAGTAATTTTTCCATAATACATATACAGATATAATGCTGAGGAAATCATTGAACCTGATTTTGAATTCTTCTACCAGTTGTCCAATTTTTTGATTACATACTTCGTCATTAAAAACAATTTGAACACAGTCCCAATACATGACTGTGTATCTATTTATAAGCTCCATGAATATTCTACTAAATTATATACATTATAAAACATGAATAAAAATAGGAATTAAAGTCAATGAGACAAAAGCAGAATATTTAAATTAATATAAAAATTTATTTCCTAGCAGTAAAATCAACCCTTTTGCTTTGATTCCTGTTGTAGGAGGCTTTTCCCCCAGACATGAATATATCCCATTCTCTGTATTCTTCCTACAGTGTTGTGTTGACTCTGCTTCAATGAGAGGTTGATCTATGCTTCATCCTCCTGGATCTGGTGGACTTGTGATTCTACCAGGAGTAATGCTGCACGACTTCCACGACTAGGTCATAATTGGTCAGAAAGCTTCCACCTTGATCTCAGGAAACATGTCTTGGAAGCCCTAAGGTGAGGCGCAAATGTCAGCTCCCATGAAGCCAATATGCTGGAAAGATCACGTAGAGAGCCACATAGGAATAGAGGGCAATACCCGAAAAGACCCAGGTCTTTTAGCTTCCAGCTGTTTTAACTTTCCCAGCAATCATACATCAGAAATATAAACAAGTGAACCCTCAGGCGATTTCCGTCTCACCTTTGAGCCACCCACGCTGACATGGAACAGAGCAGAGATGAACTATCCCCATCAGGCATGGCCAAATCGCAGGCTCAAGAGCAGAGTGAATGTTGTTATAAGATGCTAAGCGTTGCTGTGATTTGTTACACACCAATAGGTAACTAATGCAACCCTCCAATATTATTATCAATATGTATGTTTTTTAATTGAAATCAGTGGCTTTGCTTCATTACTTTTGAAAATCATGATTTAAAATTGTAGGGTACTAGAGATGATTTCCAAAGGGGTTCTAGAAGACCTCTGTGGACTTTCTTCTCAGCAAAACAACCCTTACTGGTGAATGTTAGGAAAACGAAACAAAATACAGCCACCACACTTGTAAGTATCTGGAAAATGTTCTAAGGGCATATAGCAAATGAGGAAGCATTTATTTAAGAAAATCTACTAAATCTCAGTAAGAGTAGGGAGAGACTGACATTTGAGTCCTGACTGATCACCCCCCCACACCAGCTCAGCAGAACAGAAGCTCCACTCTGGGTGAATGTGGTCAAGAAAAAAGAGCTCCATTTCTCATCAGCTCCCAGGCAAAGGCTATGATATCTGTGGGAGAGGCAGGCTGCCAGCTCAATATTATAGAGACTATATCAGGCAAAAGCAGTAAGCAGTCTGGGGCTCTCTCTTCCTCTGTCCTGTCCCTTCTCATAGGGCAACTGTACCCAGGCATGTCAAGCCAAGAATCATCCTCATTCCAGCTCATAAAGTGGAGGTTCCATGCTGGGATAGGCAAGGAGAGATGACCGGAGACTGCTGCCCCAGTTCAGGGTCCTGTTCGTGAAGCAGGGGTGTCATGTTTTGAGAACTGGGCCACTGTCCCAGTCCCTAGTTCCAGAGCAGCGTCATGGCATTTGTGCCCACAGGAAACAAAGTCTGTGTGAACAGAGAGCCTTGAAACATTAACCAAGGCAACTGGCTTTAACTGGAACAGAATGTGGGGAAGTGCAAGTCCAAGGTACTCTTGAAAACAATGGGGATTGTGATGGAAAACAATCAAGATGCTAGTAGCTCCAAGAGAGCATATACACAATAAACAGCCCAAAAGTTTACCAGAGTACTAGGAAAGAAACAACTAAACTTATCCCTTATGGGGTCCAACAAATGTCCAGAAGTGACTTCAAAGATTACCATTCCAGAAACTTTATGTGTCGGGACATAGAACTCTCCATCCTTTCTGTGCAATTTTTCTGTAAACCTATAATTGCTCTAAAAAACAAAGTTTATTATTTAAAAAAAGACCTTCTTTCAATCTAAAGTTTTATATATATGTATATTACCTCTGAAAAGGGACCTATATTTAATTGGGTCAGAGCAATTTATTCTGTAGGGGAGCAAGCAGCCAACAATTAATGGAGGCTGACAGCTGGGTGTGATACCAGGGTAGGTAGACAGCTTCATAGACTGACAGACTGATCTGAGAAAGAGGCAGTCAAAGAAAATCTTGCTAAATGCTCTGTCATCCCAGGGTGGTTGTGCACAAGCTTAAGGCTGCACTCCCTAAGGGACAACATCAGAAGTTGCTCACTGCAGGGAAATGGTTTTCACTAACTAGCCCAGCATAGTTACTGAACAGGTAAAAAAGTAAATAACAACAAGCCCTGGAAGGGAGATCATATATGAGATAAGGTGGCCAGTTTCCAACATTACAAGATGTGCAAAGAAACAAGACAGTGCTACTCATACAGAAGGAAAAGAAACAAGCAAGAGAAACCTTAGAAAGGATCCAGACTTCATACTTACCTGACAAAGCTTTCAAAGAAACTATTATTGATATTTTCAAAGAACTAAAGGAAGCTATGCTAAAGAGGTAAAAGAAGGTAATGGTCAATGTCTCCTCTAACAGAGAATATCAGTAAGAGATACAAATTATAAAAAAGAACTAAATGGATATTCTGGAGTTGAAAAATAACAAGAATTGAAATGAAAATTCCCTAGATGGGCTCTACGGTAGATTATGAATTGGCAGCAGAATCAGAGAATTTGAAGATAGAGTGTTAAAGATTATGTAATCTAAAGAACAGAGAGAAAAAAGAATGAATAAAAATGAACATAGCCTCAGGGAAAGTAAGATAGCATTAAGCACACTAACATAGGCATAATGGGAGAGGGGAGAAAGGAGAAGAAAAAGATATTCGAAGAACTAATGGATCATGAACCTAAATGTAAGGGCTGAAAATTTAAAACTGCAAGTGTAAAGCATAGGACAAAATCTTTGGAACCTTAAGGTAGCAATTATTCTTAGATTAGGCATAAGCACAAACCATAAAAGAAAAAAAATGGACAAACTGGACTTCAGCCAAATTTAAAAATTTCAAAAGACATTTTAAAGAAAATGAAAAAGCAAGCCATATATTGGAGGAAAATATTTTTAAAAGCCTATGTATGGTAAAAGACATGTATTCAGAATATATACAGAATAACTGCATATTAAATCCATTAATAAATCCATTAAATCCATAGGTACAACACATCTAATAGATTGGCTAAAATGCCTTACTAATAAGTCTAAAGTAGTTGCTACTTCTTGCTCACTAGGTCCAATCAGCATGATATCATCAATATAATGGACCAATGTGATCTCTTGTGGGAGGGAGAGATGATCAAAGTCCCTATTATGACATAGGGTTGGAGAGTTAATATACCCCAGAGCCAGGACAGTGAAGGTATACTACTGGCCTTGCCAGCTGAAAGCAAACTGTTTCTGGTGGTTCTTACTAACAGCAATTGAGAAAAAAGCATTTGTCAGATCAACAGCTCCACACCAGGTACCAGGGAGATGTTGATTTGCTCAAGCAATGATACCACATCTGGGACAGCAGTTGCATTGCAGATTTCCTGGTTAAGTTTACAATAATCCACTGTCATCCTCCAAGATCCATCTGTTTTTTGCACAGGCCAAATAGGAGATCCTGCATCCTTCAGATCCTTGATGGTGGCACTGATCTCTGCAGTCCCTCCAGGAATCTGGTAGTGATTCTGATTTACTATTTTGCTAGGTAGGGGCAGTTCTAGTGGCTTCCACTTGGTTTTCCCAGCATAATAGCCCTCACTCCACAAGTCAGGGAACCAGTGTGGGGATTCTGTCAGTTGCTGAGTATTTCTTTTCCAATTATGGATTCTGGAACTGGAGAAATAACCACAGAATGGGTCTGGGGACCCACTGGACCCACTGTGAGATATTCCTGAGCTAAAACTCCATCAATCACCTGACGTCCGTAAGCTCCTACTCTGACTGGTGAGCCACAGTGACGTTTTGCATCTCCTAGAATTAATGTCACTTCTGAGCCAGTTCTAATAATCCCCCAAATGTCTGATCATCTCCTTTTCCACAATGCATTGTTAGACTTGTAAAAGACCATAGGTTTCTTTGGGGAAAGCTGGGAGGAAAATTAAGAGTATAAATTTTTGGCAGTGTAACAGGATCCTTCCCCAACAGGACCTGGCCTTCTCATTCAAGGGGCTCCAGATCTGTAAACTGTCTCAAGTCTGGGAATTGATTCTCTGTGCCTGTAAATCAAGTTAGGTTTTGTTCCCTGGACCTAGAGCTCTTCTGCTTATACAGATCCAGAAGAAATTTAGTAGACTGCCCATCTATCTCACTTCTAGGTACCCCATGATCTATTAGCCAATGCCATAGCTCTATGCACCTCACACTCTTTTGATTGCTGGTTTGAGTCTGCCTTTCATTGCGGTAGCCATACCCACCTTGTCTTTGGCGATTAAGTGCTGCCACTTGGCTTCTGCCTGCCCAAGATCTGATCATTCCCTTAGTGTTTAAAGATCTTAGTTCCATAACAGTAGTTCCCACAGTAATATCTGGACTACAGAGAAGAGCAACCACAGAGTTCTTCAGGGAAGATGGAGTTAGTCTCACAAATTTATTCCTCATAGCTCTGGCGAAAAGTGTGTCCTCTGGACATTTCTGGGGTGAGTGGGCAGGTCTTAAATAGTGAATACATTCTAGCATTCCAATCTTTATGAGCCTTTGGATCCCCTCATCTACAGTTATACCAGAGAAATTCTGGCATCTCAACCTCAGGCAATGTCAGCCACCCCACTCTCAGTACAAACTGTATTAGTCAAGGTTCTCTAGGGAAACAGAACTGACAGGAGGTATCTGTAAATAGTATAGGATTTTATAAAATTGTCTCACAGGACTGTGGGGATGCACAAGCCCAAATTCCATACAGCAGGCTGCAAGCCAGGGACTCTGATGAAGGCCTTTGATGAGCTCCCCAGGAGACGCCGGCTGTCTGAGGTAGAGGTGGAATGTCTTTCCCTGAATGCTGAAATTCTTCTTTAAGGCCTTCAACGGATTAGACGAGATGTCACTCATTGCTGATGGCAATCTCCTCAGTTGATTGTAGATATAGTCAGTCATAGATGCAATCAACCCACTGATGACTAAAGTCCATGAAATGCCTTGTATTACAATTAGTCCAGTGCTTGCTTGACCAGAAAACTGGGCATCATCACCTGGCCAAGTTGACATAGTTGACATAGCCTAATCACCACATGAGGCAATAAGGCAAAAAATAAATAAATAAATAAATAAATAAACAAACAAACAAACAAACATAGGCATACTGATTGGAAAGGAAGCATTGAAACTGTCTCTATGCACAGAAGACATGGTTGTTTACAGAGAAAAATCCCAAGGAACCTACAAAAAATGCTCCTAGAACTAATATGTGACTTTAGCAAGGTTGTAGAATGCAAGCACAATATGCAAAAACCAATTGTATTTGTATATCTACTTAGTTATCTACTGCTGTGTAACAAATAACCCCAAAACTTAGTGACTCAAGACAATGCACTTTTATTGTCTCACAGTTTCAACTGGTTCGGAAGGTGCTTAGTTGATGGGCTCATGATGTTGTAGTCAAGATGTCAGTAAGGGATTCATTCATCTAAAGGCTAGACTGGGGCTGGAGCATCCACTTCTAAGCTTGCTCAAATGGCTATTAGCAGGAGGATTAAATTCCTCGCTGTCCGTTCCTTGTCATGGGGACCTATCTGTAAGTTAGCTTGAGTGTCTTCCTGACACGGCAGTTGGTTTATCCCAGATGAGCAACCCCAGAGAGAGACTAAGCCATATTACCTTTTATGGTCTGGTCTCCACGGTCACACATTTTCACCTCCACTTTATTCTATTCATTAGATGTGAGTCTCTAAATCCAAACTGCATCTGAGGGAAGGAAAATTAGGCTCCACCTCTTTAAGTGATGCATATCAAAGAATTTGTGGGAATATTTTTCAACAACTACAACTAATAGGGGACAATTGGAACTTGAAAATCTTACAAAGGCACCATTTTAAAAAGCACCAGAAAGCTTGACGAACTTAGTTATAAATTTAACAAAATATGTGTAGAATCTGTATGCTGACTATTACAAACACTGAGGAAAGAAATCAAAGACCTAAATACGTGGAGAAATATGCCATGTTTACGGACTAGAAGAATCAGTATTGTTAAAATGTCAATTCTCCTCAAACATCTGTAGGTTCAACACATTCCCAATCAGAATCTTAGCAGGAACTTTTTGTAGATATTTATGTGCTGATTCTAACAGTTATTTGACAAGGCAAAGGAGCCAGAATAACCTAAATAAGTTTGAAAAAGAACAAAGTGTGTGTGGGGTGGCTTACTATACCTGATTTCCGGCATAATGCTATAATTTAAAAAAAGCATTTACTTCCTATCACACACAGAAAAAGAAATGGAATGGTTAATGAAGATTATATTCTTATATCTTCTCTAAGCAGAAGTCTACTTTCCCCTTTTCTATCAGGAATTGCATTTATCAGTAAAATAATATCCATGATGAAAAAAAAGACAGTGTGATATTGGCAAAAATAGATCAATGGAACAGAATCAATTTACTGTTTAAAAAAAGTGCAAACACAATTCAACAATTCAGTGGAAAAACGATATTCTTTACATCAAAAGTATGCAAAAAATTGGACATCCATATACAAAAACAAAAAGCACTTCAACCCTTACTTCACAACGTATTCAAAAATTAACTCAAAATGGATCATAGTGCTGAATATAAAACCTAAAACTGTTGAATGGTTAAATAGACTGTCGTATCCTTACAATCGAATGCTATTTTGCAATAAAATACAAACAAACAAAAAAGGGACAAACCACAACAACATGGATGAACCTCAAATGCATTATATGAAGTGAAGGAAGCCAAACTTAAAAGACTAGAGTATCATTCCGTTTATATAGCATTTTAAATACGACAAATTATAGGAACAGAAAATAGATTGAGGATTTATAGGGTTTGGTTTAGGTGGAGGGATTGATTACAATGGGACAGCATGAGGGTTGTCTTGGGGAAGATGGAACTGTCCTGGATCTTGATTTTTATAGTGATTGCCTGAGTGTACACATTTGTCTAAACCCACAGAACTTTACACCAAAAAGAGTGAATTTTATTGCATATAAATTTTTAAAAGGGAATAATAAATAAAATAAATACATTCTTAAAACTAAAGAAGATGAACAGGGAGAAAATCCCCTCTGCTCTTCTGGATGCATTCATGTCTGCATAAGATGCCTCTGCAACCACAACCAACCTGTAAACATGATGACACAGTGGGGGAAGACGGAAACTCCACGGAGGGTCCATGATGACTTTGATGAGATGCTTCACCAAACCCTGGAACTGGCCTTAATCTAATCTTTTGTTTTGTGAGATAATACATAAATTTTCTTATGCGATGAAAAAAAAATCTGTTGTAAAAGAGCCTCTGTTGGCGGAATGTGCCAGGAGGACCAGCTTCTCACCAAGCCATCTTTGGTGTGGAGAAGGGGAGAGGGAGCAAGAGGCAGAGGTGACACCCCTTGTAGTGCAGGTGGAGGATCTGGAGGCGCTATGCTGTTTGTTGGAACCGGATATGTGAGATAGTAACCAGCCTTAAGCCAGATGGTTAGAGGAGGATGGATCATAGAAAGTCTAAGAGGCTTTGACATTCTGCTGTGACTGGTGGGAGCCTGAAGAATGAAAATTCTGTCAACATTGATATACTTTTCCACCTGGCTCTCCTTTACCTGCATTTCTCCACGTTGTCATATCAGGCTGCAGGGCCAAGGGGACAGGCTCACCTTCTAGGCTACGCTTTGAGAATCCAGGACTGGGGAACCTCAGGAGATCCTTCCAGGGCCTCCCCCAAGGGTAGATGCACCAGAGATCGCCACGACTAGTTGAGCTGACACCTGCATTGTCCACATTGGTGTATGACAGTGGGGTCAGGGGTGTGAAGAGAAGGGAGGCAGGCCACAGACAGGCTCTGCTTCTCCCTGAGCTGTCAACCTACCCAAGCGGTCTAAGAATCCTGAGCAGTCCTCAAGCTCTAAATGTCATGGAGATTGATAATCATTGATTATTGATGATTATCCAGATAATCATGGAGGTGTATCTTTCCAGGTAGGTGAATAGAGCATATTTTATTCAAGAGTTGGTGGGATTGGTAACTTTAAGGCCTTTAGACATATGATAACGTAGGACTCCATTTGTACTCTTGCCCTAGGTCTCATTATACGTGGCCTTACAATCCTATATAAGTAAGTCTCAAGGTATATTAAATGTGCTCCTCCTTTAGTTTGTCAGTTCTCATGGTTGTACTGAGCAGCCACCAGGTTGTATGGAACCTGTCTCCACTGTGAGGCTCTCTAGTGGAACTGAATCTTGCTTAATATAAAAGCCAGTTTACTCGATCTTATTCCTTATCATTCTCACCTGCAGCAGCAAAGGTTGGAATTAAGGTTTTAAAAAATATATATATTTTTCTTGAATCCAAAAGGAATATATCCTAATTGTAGTCAACCTTGAATTTTAAAATATAAATAGAAGTAAATTAAAAATCAACCATAAGCCATGCTTTAAAAAAATTTTTTTAAAGCATGGCATATAGAGTATTTTAGTATGATCCCCTTTTTATAATTAAGAATAAAAGGAATATATACAGGCCATTGCAGATAGGATGATTTATACAAACAATTCTGGAAATCATTATGGACACAATTTATTAAGACATCCTTTCCCCTGGAGAGAAGGGGATAGGATGAAGGGAGGGAAACTTTTTTTTTTCACCTTTGACTTTTATTATGTTTTTGCTATTTGAATTTTCTAAACATGTATATGTATTATTTTTTATTTCTGTAATATTTACAGTTTATCTGAGATTATGGAGGGGGATTATGAGCCATTTCATTTTGTTGTGCTTTTCTCTTTGTACTTCTTTTTAAGAAAAAAAATCCTGAATAAATGTTATTTATATAAAAAAAAAATCAACCATAAATTCACAGTCCAGAGACTGGAATATTTGCAGTTTGGGGCATTTCCTTCTGGGGATTACTTTTATGTACCTATCCACATATACATAGATAGACATGTTGGCTACTTCTTCCTCAATGAAAATTTGTTGTATATCAAATCAGCTGTGTAACTAGAATGATTTTTAGATGGAGTTTTCATCTAAATATCTTTACTTGTTCAACATCAATATTTTCTTACATCATTGTTTGTACTTAAAAACAACCTTTTTACACAGCTCCTTAAAATATCATTCTATTCGTGATAATATGTCTGTATGGTTGGATATTTAAGTTGTTTTCAATTATTCATTATTACAAATAATGCTTTCATGAAGATTGTACATAAATTTTTGCCACATCCCTAATATTAGGATTTAAGTTTGAAGAATCTCCTTATTTAAGAGCTTTAGACAGGGAAGTATCACCAGTTTTCCCTGCAAGGAGCGCAAAGTACATCGCCTTGCAAACCCAAATGAGGCTTTCCTGCTTAATTTCACTTTATCCAAAAGAAGGAGAAATGAAAGTGAACTGCACTGATTTCTTTCTGGATTACCTGAAAAGTCATCTGCCTAAAAGGGGAGGTTCTCCAAGATCAAGACTTCTTTTTCCAGATCAAAGCCAGCTATGTGTTCCCATGTGTGGTACCCACTCAGTTCTAATAACATTGCTGAGAAACTTTCCAATCATGTTCTGCAATTAATTTTACAATTAAATCACAGAATATGTCTGCTAGTAATACCATTTGAACTTGGAAAATAGAATCCAAAGCAGTTTATGAACTATGATTATAGCCATGTAAAATATGTATACATATAAACAAGGATTAAAAGGAAAAACAGAAAAAATATAAAATGGCTGATCTCTTAGAGTGGAGAAATCATGAGAAATTTTTAAAATTATGTCTAATAATATTACTTACAATGAATACAATATATTATCTTGATATATTGTTATTTCTTGGTAAATTAATTTTCTGTCTTAATAGGAAGCAATTTGATATTTTCTTTTTCTGTTGCAACCACCACTTGATGAAGTGCTTCGGTCCTCCAGGAGTAGCATTTTAGTTTAAAGGAAACCACATATTGACTTTTAATGATAAACGGTTTATATTAACAATGCAACCCAGCCTTGGGGCCATGCTCTGGTTCTAGGCAGCTGTGTGTACAGAATCTATTAGTCATTTATCAATAGGAGGTCAGTTAGATCACTGCAGTGTGTCAGTCAGTCCCTTTCCTGCTGTAGGACCTTTGCTGTCTTCAAAATATTTGCAGTGGACCTTGAAATCTACCCTATTTTACTTAAATACTGAAACCCAAGATGCCTAAAGTTGTCAGTAAACAAGAAAAGAAATTCCAGCTTGTGACTGGAAGTAAGGTCTTGATTCATGTTTGCCCATTCATTTGAAGACAATGTTGCATTCACTTCCATCCCTCAGACACATATAAAATGAACAGCACACTTATTTTGGGGTCCTCTGAGAATGTGCCACTTTGAACTTGTCTCTGCTGTGTTCACTAAAGGGAGCCATATGGTGTAACAGATGGTTGGAGTAATGAACTAAGAATCTAGGAGATCTGATTCTTGGTCTGTGAAGAAGAAACTGTGAGATCTTAGAGAATTACTTCATCTCACAGGTCCTCAGTATTTTCATCTAGAACAGAAGTTAGTTGCTCTAGACAGCCTCTAAGAGTGGAGCATGTCAGGCTCATTTGCTTGTTTGTCAAGAATGACACCAGAAAATCTAAGATGTGGTCCCCAATAGGAGATGCTTCTTCTTGCCATCAGTCACCTCAGTCAGGGGGCGAGATGGAAGGAAGGGAATGACAGGTTCATAGTGGGATTCCTGCAGGAAAGCCAGAAGAGCACAGCCTCACAAAACTGGATTAATAGTTGTCCTTATAGATGAGGATAGGGTCAGTTTGTTTGAAACTCTGCATTAAAGGAACTTCTGTGTTACTTATCTATAAAGATGGGAGAAATGGGGCACAGAGAGAAATCCAGTAGACACTTACTTCAAGAGTACAGTTCTAAAGAACACATTCAACCTAAAAAAGAAGAAAGAATAGATATTTGCCCCATTAGTTGTTGATATAGTATTAAAACACAGCAGCATTGGGTCAAGAACTGACAAGATGATCAATGGGAGAGAATAGAGAACTGTGAGTAGTGCTTCCATATGGCAGCTGCTGGCACCCATCCCCCAATCTCACAGCAGGCTGCCTTGGGATCCAGTCCCTGGATAGCTGCTGCTCTCAGAAAGGGACTTAAAAATCTTCTTCCCAAGAACGGGTGGGCATGGCCAAACACTGATCATGGCTTTTGATTACTGAATTCAGATCACTGGGTCCTGGCTATGAGCTACTGTTTCAAATTGCCCTGGACAAAAACAACAGGAAAAGATAACTGTTTCAACCCTGATTCCTGACAGAGGCAGAGGCAATGGAGACTGAATGACTCAGTGTTTCCCTCAGGATTGTGGGGATAAATATGTTAAAGAGCATAATCTGCTGAGCAAGCTAGGAAAGCACACCTTCAGGGAGCCATTAAAGGGATATTTGGTATCTTTCTTGGTCATCTCCCCAGGAAACTGTGGAACTGGTCTATGTCCCCTTTGTATGTCCCTAGCACTGTTTTGGCTGGGAAATACTGGCTTCAGAAAGTTCTGCCTGGGATAACTCTCCTCCCAGAATTTGCCCTCCAGGCAAAGCAGCTAGAGACAATGAAAGGAATGGGAATAAGCTATAGAGCAAAACAAAACAAACAGAATAGATTAAGATTCCTGGAGAAGGCACAGAGGAAAAGAAGTTTTCTCCTGGATGTTAAACATTTACACAGATAGTATAATCTTAAAAATTGTTCCACATATCCAGGGCAAGAATCAGATGAAGAAGAGCTGAAAAAATATGATCAGATAAGCACAGGCTATTCTAAAAGCCTTGAAGGAGTTGAACTAAGTGTCAGAGAAGAGCCTTATCACAAGTCAATGAACAAGAAAACCGTAGGCAAGAAAGAACTGACCTCCAGAATGAACTCAAGATAATCAGATGCCTAGACAGCAGCAAAAAATTGTAAGCTATACTAAGAAACAGAAAAATATGGCCCAGTCAAAGGAACAAACTAAAACTTCAGAGGAGACACAGCATTTAGAAAAACTACTCAAAGATGTTCAAGCAGGCTCCTAAATCATTGAAGGAGATGAAAGAAAATATGACTAAAGAGATTAAGGATATTAAGAAGAAATTGAACATAGAGAAGAATTTTGAAAGTATGAAAAGAAATATAATAGAAATGATGGAAAAGAATGGCACAATAGGAGAGATTAAAAATACACTAGAGGAGGGATTTTCAGGAAGATGGCATTAGAATAGGTAGGCAGGGCTCAACTCTCTCACAAAAAGAGTGGAGGAAGGGCAAAAATCTGCCTGAGGGAGCTGCGTTGGGGGTCTGCAGAGCAGGAGGATACTGCACACCCCCTGGGAGGATAAGTGACAGGAACACAAATAAGGCAAGATGAAAACCATTAGATACTAGTCCCCATAGCTAGGAAGGTCCTTATCCCCCAAAAGCAAGGTGAAAAGCCTGCATAAAACCTGTGGCTCACAGCAGCCAACTGAGAGGGAAACAGATGTCTTCCTATCTGGGAAGAGGAAGGGAGCAGCAGAAAGTAGAGAGTGGTTTCTCTTCAGGGAATTTGGCCAGCAGGGCCTGCTTTGAATCTCGGCTCTGGCCAGACCAGAATCATAGGCAAGTGGAAATTGAGAGCCACCTCCACGAAAAGATTCACTGATGATTTCTATCTGTTTATCGTCCAGGAAACTGCAAGGAGAAAAACTGTTTTTAGGTGTATCTTGTCCTAAATTCCTGGAGGCAGATCTGTGATGCATTACTGAGTCCCTGGCCCTATTTTATTAGCTTAAGCTGGGCATTATTAGAGACCAGAATAAGTTGAACCAAAAATCAAAGAAGAATCATAAAACAAAACCACTAGGCATCCCCATCTGGCAGCAATAGCAATAATGTAACTAGCAGGGTTGGTGTGGTTACCAGATACTGTATGGCTAAAGAAAAATGAATAAATGAAAAATAACTAGCATGTCACAGATGCTTAATAAATGATAGTTTTTAATCATCACTAGTTGACCATTTTCAAGTCTTATTAGAGTTGAAGTTCCCCATATGATTAAATAACTGAGGAATAAGTTACAAAAACCTTGCCTGGGAACTTATTTATCTCAGAAAGAAATGTACTTGGAAGCCATGAAGTCAACTACTTTATAATTACTCACAATGCTCCACTGATTGTTAATTAAAAATGAAACCTGAATATAAGAGTGCTTGACTAGCACAGTCAGTAGCAAAGAAAGCTCTGCCTAGGAGTCATAACAGTGGCCTAAGCTCCCTGAGGGGAGCAACTGTTTCTGTCTTGCTTGTCAGTCCATTCCCTAGGGACTGGCATAGCGTGACTACTCAAAACTCAGTGAAAGAACAAATGAAGGAAGGAATACTGAGTACTATCATCAATCACTGAATGTTATGCCTCAACTTTAGGAATTCTCCAAAGAATAATCCAATCTCCACATTTTACAGATGAGGAAATTGGGACTCTCAACTCATCAGCCAGTATACTACCCATAGTATTTTATTCAACTGGTTGTAAGCACCACGAGGGCAAGAGCCTCTTCCTATGTCCAGGACCTAACACACCACTTACAGACCCCTTGAATGTTTCTGAAAATTCCGCTGGCCTAAACATCACAGAAGACATCACTCTATCCTTTTTCCTACTACACCACTAACTCTGCAAGAGTAAAAAGGGGGCTTAGTGGAAAGCAGATGTGGCTCAAGCAATTGTGCTCCCACCTACCATATGGGAGGTCCCAGGTTTTAAAGAAGATGAGCGGATAAGCGGCAAGATGGCGTTGGTGTAGGAGGGCGCACACTGCAAGCTCCCAGAGCAAGGCGGATTGGGGACGGGGTCCTGCCCGGGGGTCTGTGCTGTGCACGCGTGGAGTGAGA
>JAKSZT010053798.1:11690766-11847121 GCA_026826555.1 Tolypeutes matacus | reverse complement strand
AGAAATTATAACAATGAGGTGGAGCCAGTGGCCACTTGACAGTTTTTGGGTAGGGAGGGGATGAGCAGTTGAGATACAGGGGCTTCTTTGGGAGTTGGAGGTTGTCCTGAGTACTGTTGTGGCGATGGATGTGGGCCATTTTGGATCAGCACACACCGCTCAGGGCTGAGTGGGAGAGAGTGTGGTCTGCGGTGTGGACTGTGGTCTGTGGTTGGTGGCGGGGCTCCAGGATGTGTGGGTTCATTGAGGTTGGTGGGCCACACTATGGGAGATGTTTGTGTGGGATGTGGTGGGAGGTGTGGGAGGTGGGCAACATGGGAATCCCAGTGGGTTCCGTGTAGTGTTTTGGGTAATCTAAGCACCTCTTAAAATATATGCATATATATGTATATAAATAACATTTTTGTAAGCAAATACACATATATGCATATATATTTATATATCATTTTACAAATGTTTGTATGTATTGTGAGAATTTTGATTTTTACCCATAATAAAAAAAAAATAAATAAATGTAAATAAATAAATAAATAAATAAATAAATAAATAAATAAATAAAGAAGATGAGCAAGACAGTGAGATGATGCAACAAGAGACATGGAGGAAAACATAATGAGACACACAACAAAGCATGGAGCGGAGATTGCTCAAGCAATTAAGCCTCCCTCCCATACAGGAGGTACCAGGTTAGATTTTGTGAGGTCCTGGGTTTGGTTCCCAGTGCCTCCTTAAAAAAGAAAGATGCGCACACAACAAACAGACACAGCCAATACAAACAAGACAGTGGGGAGAAATAAAATAAATAAATAAATAAATAAATAAATAAATAAATAAATAAATAAATAAACAAATATCTAAAAAGGGGGCTTTGAGAAGAGTTGTATCACTGGTGGTACTCAAACTCAAGCTGGGCAACCAACTGCTCACCCCAGGCTATGTGCCAAGAACTGGGGTAGATAAAGGATCTGACAATTCATCTTTGAGGGAACTGCAGCAGACAAACTAAGTGCAATACAATTCTGTGATGAAACTGAGAGCCACTGAGTGTACACTTTGGATGGAATGTACAAGGCATGGGACTGTATAACACAGTGAACCATATGGGAGAAGATGGACTATGGTTAACAGGGCAAACATGAAAGCATTCTCTCATGAACTATAACAAATGTACAATACTAATACGTGGTGTTAATAATAGAGTGCTTTTTTGGGGAAAAAAATACCCCAAATGTAAGCTGTGGACCATAGTCAGCAATAATATTTTGATGATGTTCTTTCATAATTTGTAACAAATGTTCCACAACAATGCAAGATGGGTGTGTGGGGGGTGATGTATGGGAATTCTGCACATTACACAAGATTGTTCTGTAAGCTCACAATTTCGCAAATAAAAAAAAAGTGCAATAACAACAAGGGGAAAAAAAAAAAACACTAGGAAAGAGAGAGAGAAATTGACCATCAGGGTAAAGTCAACATATTCAAATACCTAGCATCAGCAAAAATTTATAAGCCATACTAAAAAACAGGAAGATATGGCCCAGCCAAAAGAACAAACCAAAAATCCTGACAGGACACAGAATTTAAGACAAATAATCAATGATAATCACACAAATCTCCTAAATAAATTCAAGGAGTTGAAGGAAAATATGACTAAAGAGATAAAGAATACTACAGTGATGAAAGGCAAAATGTCAAAAAAATTTTTAAAAATATTTTTCATTATTTTTTAATATCCCAATTTTAAAATTTTATTTAAAAATTTTTTTAATGTATTTTATTTCTTATATATAAACCTACTACCATTCTTACTTCATTTTCCCATTAATTGTATTGGGCTATTTTATTGACTTCATTTTTGAAGAAGCTTTAGATCACAGAAGGGTTATAACTGGGGCAGAAGAGGATCAATGCAGTGGGGTGTCAGTGATGGGGGATACATGGGAGGAAGTTCACCTGGTCATACATATAAGGTATATAAATGTGTTCAAATGTTCACAGGGCATTGTCACAGTGGGTGGAGATTCATACAATAACTGAGAGAATATTGAATTCCCATCCTAGAGAGCTCTGTCACATTCTCCAAGGGAGCAGCAACAGTCTCTCAAGTGCAGGGGCAATGACTGGCAAAGGAGGATGGTCCATTGATGAGCCCTTGATATTGACGATTATGCTTGTGGGTCTTTGCTCTTGAAATTGAAACTTAGCCTCATGTCATGGGGTGCCTAAGAGTTGCCTCCTGAGAGCCTCCTTGTTACTGAAATGTGGCCTCTAAGACAAACTCAGTATATAAATGAATTACCTTCCCCCCCAGAGTGGGATATGACTTCCAGGGATGAGCCTCCCTGGCACTGAGGGATTACTACCGAGCACCAAAGAGCAATGCAACTGGAAAAAGACCTCAAATAAAAGGGGGAAAAGGTAAAGACAAATGAATTTATATGGTTAAGAAACTTCAAAGTGAGTTGGGAGATCATCCCAGAGGTAACATTTATGCACATCTCAGCAGGATCTCATAGACTGCCAAAGTGGATACTACCTGAAATAGTGGGGCTCCTGAAGACTCTGGAAACACCCAGGTCCTATGGTCAGGGCAGAGAGCTCGAGTTTTGTGCCTTGCCAGTGGGCCTTACTTTGGAGTTTGTGCTCCTGAGAGTGACAGAGCTGGACTCAGTTATGGCTTCCCTACACATGGCACATCTGTCCCTTCTATTTGAACCTATACTTGGTGCTGGAATTGGTAGGTGTATGTCAAAGAGACTTGAATTTTTGGGCAGCTGGGTCCAGAACCTCAGCAGAGTTGCAACACTTACTCTCCAGTTCATTGGACTCACCCAAGACCACTAAGAAAAAGGTGAGGATGTACAACCACCATACCAAGGAAATGAGAGAGCCTACAACTGCAAGCAAGAGAGTCCCATTCATCAGCTGTATGGGATCGAAGCTCCCTCTCAATTAGAGGTGGAGTGGACATCACCATCCCAGAATTCTCAGGATTGGAAAATGAACTATGGACTAGAGTGGACATACTGGTATTCTACTATTAGACTTGTTGTGATTCTAGCAGTGGAAGAAATTACAGCATTGATGTGGAGGCAGTGGCCCCTGGAGGCTCTGGGGGCAAGGGGAGGGAAAGACAGGTGTAATGTGGGGGCTGTTTTGGGACTTGGGAATCATCTTGAATGACATTGTAATGACAGATAAAGGCCATTATATATCTTCTCATAGCCTGCAGAATTGTGTGGGAGAGAGTATAAACTACAATGTGAACTATGGTCCATGTTCAATGGCAATGCCCCAGGATGCATTTATCAATTGCAATGAATGTACCACACTAATGAAGGATGTTGTTTATGTGGGAGGGGGTGGGGGGTGTGGTGAGCAGGGCCCATGTGGGAATCCCTATATTTTTTGTGTAACATTTGTGCAATCTAAGTACCTTTAAAAATATATATATTTAAAGAAAGATATAAAGTATTGTTTTAGTCAGCCAAAGGTGTGCTAATACCAGAAATGGGTTGGTCTTTATAAAGGGTATTTATTTGGGGTAGAAGTCCACAGTTATCAGGCCATAAAGCGTAAGTTTCTTCTCTCACCAAAGTCCATTGCCATGTGTTGGAGCAAGACAGCTGCTTTGCCAGGGTTCAGGCTTCTTGGGTTTCTCTCTTCCCGGGGCTGCGTTTCTCTCCGGGCTTAGCTCCTCTGTTTCCTCCACAAGGTCTGCTGTAGACTATCAGGCAAACGGCTCACTTCTCTTCTCCTGGGGCTTTCTCTCCAACATCAAAACTCCAACTTCAGAACTGCTGCAACTCTGTTCTTTGTGATGCCTTTATATTTTATTCCCCACCCACCAAGGGGTGAGGCTCAACACCCTACTGACATGGCCCAGTCAACACCCTAATCATAACTTAATCATGCCCAGATGAACAGAGCAGTTTACAAGCATAATCCAATATATATTTTTGGAATTCATAATTACATCAAATTACCCAATGGCTAGGAGTATATTAAGAAAACATTGGGTGAGCATAAAGAACAATTTGAAAGCATGCAAAGAAAATAAACAAAGTTTACGGGAATGAAAGGCAAAATGGGTGAGATTTAAAATACATTAGGTGCATACAACAGCAGATCTGAATTGATGGAGGACAGAATTAGTGAAATCGAGGATAAAACATAAACTAGACAACATCGATGAAATGGAAAAATTCCTAGAAACACAAGAACAACCTACACTGACCTTAGAAGATATAGAAGACCTCAACAAACCAATCACAAGTGAAGAGATTGAAACAGTCATCAAAAACCTCCCAAAGATGAAGAGCCCAGGAACAGATGGCTTCACAGGTGAATTCCACCACTCATTCAAAGATGAGCTAATGCCAACCTTGCTCAAGCTCTTCCAAAAAATTGAACAGGAAGGAATACTACCAAACTCATTCTGTCAAGCCAACATCACACTAATGCCAAAACCAGGTAAAGATACTATGAAAAAAGAAAATTACACACCCATTTCTTTAATGAACATATTTGCAAAAACCCTCAACAAAATAACTCAGAAATAGACCCTCACATCTATGGTCAAAGCTGTGAAGCCCATCCAGCTGGGCCAGAACAGTCTCTTCAACAATGGTGTTGGGAGAACTGAATATCCATAATTAAAAGAAAGAAAGAGGATCCCTATCTCACACCTTTATACAAAAACTAACTCAAAATGGATCAAGGATCTAAAGCTACAACCATAAAACTTCCAGAAGAAAATATAGGGAAACATCTTCAAGATCTTGTGGTATGCAGTAGTTTCTTAAACCTTACACCCAAAGCACAAAAGTGAAAGAAAGAAAAAAAAAAAGATAAATGGACCTCCTCAAAATTAAGCACTTTTGTTCTTCAAAAGACTTTGTCAAGAAAGTAAAGTAAAAAGGCAACCTACTCAATGGGAAAAAAATATTGGAAACCTCATACCTAATGAGGGTTTGTTGTCCATGTTATGTAAAGAGGTCATACAACTACAAGTGCATTAAATTCATCTGAGGGTCCTTTGATTAGATTACATGATGAGATCTCTTTAGGGGTTTTAATTGGACTACATCAGTGAGGTGTGACTGAAGCTGAGTCACCACTCCCTTCTTGGGTCTGATATAAACCCTGAGATACAGAGAGAGATAGACAGTCAGAGGAAAAGGAAACTGCCATGTTTTATCCTGCCATGTAATAGAGAGGACTACAACATTGCTTAAGCAAAAAGCCCAGGAGGCTGGGCCCATGAAGCAGCGCAAGAGGAAATGGTGAACCCGGAGGAGAAGGCTGAAACCTTGGCAGAGATAGGTGGCCATCATGTTTCAGCACTTGGCAACTGACTTTGCTGATAAAGCACCTTGATGGTGCCTTGATTTGGACTTTTCATGTCTTTGGAACTATAAGTTTTTACCCCAAACAAATCTGTTCTATAAAGGCCCACCCATTTCTGGTACTTCACATCAGCATTCCTTTGGCAAACTGAAAGAGACACAAACTGACACTTGCATTCCAATGTTCATAGCAGCATTATTCACAATTGTTAAAATATGGAAACAGCTCAAGTGTCCATCAACTGATGAATGGCTAAACAAAATGTGGTATATATATTCAATGGAATACTATTAAACTGTAAGAAGAAATGAAATTGGGATGTATATGACAACATGGATGAACCATAAGGATATTATGTTGAGTGATTTAAGCCAGGCACAAAGGACAAATATTGTACGGTCTCACTAATATGGACTAAGTATGATGAGTAATCTCATGGAGGTAAACTCCAGAGTATAGGTTACTAGGAAATAGAATGTGGGTTGAGAATGTGAGCTGATGCTCAATGTATGTAGAAGTTTTAATAAGATTTATTGTAAAAATGTGGAAATGAATAAAGTTGATGGTAGCACATTATAGTGTTACCCTGTAGTGTTACACTGCTGATTTATAAATGAGACTGGCTAAAAGGGTAGCCTGTGGATGTAAATGTCAATTGAAAGGAGTCAAGAGAATAATCTAAGGTATGTATAACATAGTGGTTTTGGTGATGGATGAAGATTGTGGGTAATAGTATAAGAATGTTCTTCTATTACAAAGTGTTAAGAATGTGGTGATACATGGGAAAATTATAATGAATGTAACTTGTGGATGTTAGTTAACAGTAATATTTTGATAGTTTTTTGTAGCAATGGCAAAGAAGACATATCAATTCTAAAAGACAGCTATAAGGGGGTATAAGGCTGTATGGGATTTTTCCTTTTGGATTAATGAAAATGTTCTAAAATTGACTGAGATCATGACAGCACAACTCTGTGATGAAAATAAGAGTCACTGAGTGTACACTTTGAATGGATTTTATAAAGCATGTGACTGTAACACAGGGAATCCAGTGGTGTGAGATGGACAGTGGTTAATAGGACAAATATGATAATGTTCTCTCATGAACTATAACAAATGTATAATACTAATACCAGGTGTTAATAATCAGGTGAGTTGGGAGAAAATACACCAAATGTAAGATACAGGCTATAGTTAGTAGTAATATTTTGACAATGCTCTTTCATAGTTTGTAACAAAAGTTTTGCAACAAAGTAAGGTGTTGGTGGTGGGGTGATGTATGGGAGCCCTATATAATGATATGCATATTTGTTTTGTAAGTTCACAACTTCTACTGTACACTTATTATTTATGTATGTCCATGTATGAATGATATACTTTTATAAAATTTTATTTAAAAAATACACTACAAGCATACAACAGCAGGTTTGAACAGGCAGAAGAAAGAATCAGCAAACAAGAGGACAGGAAAATTGAAATCTTACAGACAGAAAAGAGATAGAGAAAAAAAATGGAAAAAATTGAGTAGAGTCTTAGGGATTTGAATGATAGCACGAAGCATACAAAGATATGCATTGTGGGTGTCCCAGAAGGAGAAGAGAAGGGAAAAGGGGTAGAAAGAATATTTGAGGAAATAATGACCAAAAATTTCCCAACTCTTATGAAAGACATAAATATACATGTTCAAGAAGTACAACATACTCCAAAGAGAATAAATACTAATAGACCTACTCTGAGACACATACTAATCAGGATGTCAAATGCTAAAGATAAAGAGACAATACTGAAAGCAGCAAGAGAAAAGCAATTTGTCACATGCAAAGGAAATACAATAAGACTAAGTGCTGATTTCTCACCAGAAACCATGGACATGAGGAGGCAGTGCTATGATATATTTAAGATACTGAAAGAGGAAAAACTGCTAACCAAAAACTGTTTATCAAGCAAAGCCATCCTTCAAAAATTAGTGAGGGTTTAAAATATTCACAGATAAACAGAAACTGAGAGGGTTCGTTAACAAGAGACTAACCCTATAAGAAATACTAAAGGGAGTTCTGCAGGCTGAAAGGAAACGACAGGATAGAGAAGCATGGGGTAAAATTTAGAAATGAGGGTGGCCAGTAAGAGTTGCTAAAAGGATAAAAAGAGAGAGATAAAGATAAGACCTATAAAAAACAAATGATAAATTGGCTGAAGTATATACTGCATTTACAGTAATAACACTGAATTTTAATAGGTTAAAATCCCCCAATGAAAAGACACGGATTGGAAGAAATAGCTATTTGGAAGTCCACTCTGCCTGCAGACTGAGATAGAACAGAAGAGGCTGCAAGATTAGATTAGAGACTCCTGCAATAATCCAGGGAACACATAGGGATCGCCTTGAGGAGGGCAGCTGCCAACAGGGTGGAGAGAAACGGCTGAGTTTGAAAGATGTTTAGGAGATAGAATCTTCACAAGCAGGTGATGGATTGACTGTTGGGCGGGGAACGGTGAGACACTGAGGTGAGTCAGGAAGTTTTGAAGAACTGATTAGATTATGATTTTTTTTCACTAAATTATGGAAGAAACAAGTTTTGAGCATAGCTATTTATTTATGTTATGAATTTGTTAATTATGTCATAACTTTTAGACATGCAGCTCTGGCTCAAAATCACTCCCATTACTTAATGAATAGTAATTAACATTTATTAAGCACTTATTCAAGTCCTGTTTTATGTGCCTTATTCATTCTCATAAGAATCTCGTGAATTAGAGACTATTATTATTCTTATTTTACATTTGAGGAAACTGAGGCACAGACTGGAAGTAAACTTTCCAAAGAGCCACATCTAGTAAGTGTTGGGGTAGAGAGGTGAAGAGTATTACCATATGCCTTCTGCTGTTAACCACTAAAGTAGTGTTTAGTTGTGTGTGTGTTTGTGCATGTGTGCTCATGCCTGTGTGTGCACGTGTGCATGTACCCAAGTTGTGGGTTTAGACGCAGATAAATTGAGTTGCATAATCCATCTTCTCCACTAATAATTAAAAAATTTCCATTTCCATTTAACCAATCATTACTATTCTTGCATTTTCCAACCTTGTATTTACCAGGCCCTGAGTCACATAAAAATTCAACTACGGAAAATCTAACCCATGCCTTCAAGTTTATCAATCAAGCAGGGATGAGAAACAGAGAAAGAGACAATGACAATATAATGTGACAAGTTGTGTTCAGGCCTCAACAGGGACCCAGAGGAAGAACACAAAAACCAGACTACTGAGGAAGGTTCAGGCAAGGCTTCCTGTAGAAGGCAAAGCAGGACCTTTGCCTTCAAGGACAAGTAAGAGGCACACATGTGGGACAGATTTGCAGACACAGACAAGGGCAGGTACAAAAGGACAAACAGGTAACTGAAAAAATGAAGTGGCTACAGAGAATGATAAGCTGTACCATTTGACACTCCCAGCCTCTTTTATTCATAGCACTCATAAAATTTGGTGATTTTAATGTGGCACTCTGGGCTATGAAGCTGTGTGCAAGTCCATGGATATATGAGTCAGAGCTCAAGATGATGCTGAGATGCAGGAAAATCTTGAGTGTCATGTCTTCTCCCTCTTCAAAGTAATCAAAATGCATGTTACCACTGTCCAGGTGGCATTGGGTAGAAAATTGAGGGTGGAAGAAGTAAATAGATATTTGCTTGTGTGTACAAGTATAAGGCATTTTTGCCTAAAGCAATACTAAGCATTGGTTGTATTTAAAAAGAGAAAATGAGTGGCTGAAGGAACAAGGTAGGAAAGAGATTGTCATTCTCACCCCTTCTCCCCTTATGAATGTTGATGGTGGGAAGTATTATAGACTCACATGTAAACATACAAAAATCATTCTTTACCAGGTTGGTGGATTAAAAGGAGCAGCAAATACTGATCTATTTAATTACATTTTAAAAACAGGGTTTTTAATACTATTCGATACCCTCTGACTATATTATCAAGCATAGTTACTTGCTTTAAGCAATTTAAATCACATTTTAAAGAACTAGCCAATCTTAGTTCTATTTCTTATAATGCTTATTTGAAATGCCCATATTAATATGTAAATAATAATAATCAGGATTAATCAACCTTAAAACCACCAAAAAGTGGGTTGCAGTGTAGAAAAACCTCATCATCTGGTTTTTCTTAACCTTGCCTGACCTTGAGAGTATTGTTCTAAACTTAAAACAATAATTGGCAGGATTTTATGGCCAATACCAGCTTACCCTAGGAAATAAGGTCAGGACGCAAGTCAGACTCAATTGTTAACATTATGATATAAATGATGTATCCAGAGAGGAAAATGAAGCATAAATGAAGCATCTTGGAGGAAATTGCAACATTGTCTCATCTCTGAGGTCATTGTGTCTTTGGTCCTCAAGGAAAATTTTCTTACTGAGCTGTCGTCTAGGCCTCCCAAGGGGATAGTTCAGCAAAATTCATATAAATTATATATAGTCTCATGCAATCTCCTCATTTTACAGCTGTCAAAAACAAAATGCCTTTGGAGCTTGGAAGGATAGCCTAAGTTAGTTGCCAGGCTAGACTGGAATAACTGTCTCTGCACAAAACCTTGAAGGGCCAGTGCCGGTCCAACACAGGTCCTCACAGATCCCACTTACCTGAGGCAAACCAGGCTCAGTAGAGCATCCAGCACATGTTAAAAGATGGCTCTTGAGTAAAGGGTTCCATGACCAAAAAGTTTGAGCATTGATTGAATTAGCTAAAGGCGAGCAGAGTTTGTGTGCCTGGTTGGCTGGTGGTTGCTTCACCGCAGGACTCCTTTGGCTGTTTACATCTGTATCGATCTCTAAGAGAGGCGTATAGGAAGCTCTGTATTCCCAATGGATTTGGCTGCAGAGCACCATTTGCCTGGAATCCTTATTATCTATCATCCTAATTCCATGGATCACAGGATGAGAAATACTAACAGAATAAAATTCAAAATGCTGAATCATGGCTTTCAAGTTTCTTTACAACATGAATCCAACATGCTTTTTAAATCTTTATACTTAACTTATCACCTTGCTCGGCTTTCATACTTGCCATAAAATTAACGAGTCCCCATACTTGTTGAGACTATTATCTTAGACCAAAATAACCATGTTTCCATCTCTACTCTGCAGTGCTGCATGCCCCTGCTTTGTGGAATTTATCTCTAATCCTTTCTGTTGTAGCTCATTTCTGCTTCCTTTTTGCATTCAGCAATTCCTTCTTTGATCTGATAAATTTCTGTAGAGTGCCTACTTTGTGCCAGAATCTATTCTGGGTACTGGGGATACAACAGAGAACAAACAGACAAAATCATCATCCTGAAGAGCTTACATTCTGGTGAGTGTGTCGAGACAGGGAGAAAAAATATAAAGATTAGTACAATGGAATACATCATCATATATCCATTCTGGTGCTTTCATTTATGGTGTTTACACATTTGTTTCCTTTTAAACTTGTGGAAGATGATGCTATTTCTCAATCATGTTCCTGTCTCACAGCCCTAGAGTAAGTCTTCAGTAAACATGACTGGCATGCTCAAGGGAAGCTTCATCCCCAAGCTCTAAGAGCAGGGACGACATGCTCTGTAAGTCTGTAGTACATTGTGATTCATTCCTCGATCATCGACTAAGTCACCATCCCTGGGTACTTAGTGCATGCCTGGCTCTCACTCCAGGTACCAAGAGTGTGAAAGTGGATATGACATTGGCCTAACATACTGATTATTTTCCTGATTGGTTATTTATTTATACACTTATTTTACCATACACGCATGATTTCCAAACTAGTTCCAAAAAGTACCTAAAGTAGCTTACCCTGGACATACACTACTCCATGATAAATAAAGTACATTCAAAAAGAACTGTGAGATACTTGACTCCAAATTAATGTCTGAATGGACTAAAATTTTCTAAGGAAAAAAAAAAAAGAATAAACATGCTAAGAGACTATATATGCCTATAGATAAATATATATACAGTTGTACATAATTGAATCTTAGGTACATTTTAAAAATCCATCAACAAAATTAAAAAGTAAATGGGAAACATATGCAATCCATATAAAATACAAGTGGTTCATATTCCTGTCAAAAGTCTCATAAATAAAGAAAAGGTAAACTCTCACATTCAAAATGGTGCTAAAGGACAAAGCTACAACTGGGGGAGAGCATGAAAGAACCACCAGAAAGCATCTTTGGCGCAGCCCCAAACACCGCTGCTAGCTTTAGTGTTCTATCAGTTTTTGCCCTGGTTTCTGTTTGGCCCTCAGCCTCGTCTCACGCTATCATCTAATACTGATCACGGTCTGTGATCACATTTCAATCTAATATGGTCAGAAACCTCTGTCCATGCCAAGGCCCTCTCTCCCAGAATGCCATTCATTTGCTGGTCATCACCTCACCAGGTTATTGTGAGGCTCGCACACACGCACACGCACACACACACACACACCAGGACTGTACGTGCCACCTGCCTGGCGCCACGTCCTGGTCAGTGCCTGGTGCCCTGGCATGTTCTCCTCTCCTAGTTCGCTGACCTGGGATGATGACGAGCATGTTGATGGGATGATCACGTGGCCACTTTAACACACACATGCGCACACTCACACTCACTTAACCTACTCACACACAGCCTGGCCTACAGTAAGAGCTCAAAATAAGTCTCCTCGCTCTTTCAAGCTTGCCTTAGACAGTCACAATTTTATTGCAGAAAGGAGAAATCTGTGGGAGCTCCTTTAAGAAATTAAGGATAACTTGCAGAACTTAAGGGCAGAAAACATAGTTTCACAGAAACTGGAGTGGGAAACTCTCCAAGGAGCAGCCAAGGCACATGTTCTCTGACCAGGCGTGTGGAGGGAGGACAACACTGGGCAAGGCTTTCGGAGATGCCTTCAGTGGGCAGGAGCATTTGTCACAGTCGTGAGGACTGAAGTCCTGGAACAAGCTTGGGCATTGGAATCAGGCACCCCTGATTCACACACACTAGTGTTATGACCCCTCTGGCTTCAGCCTCAGTTTCTTCATCTGTAAAATGGGGATAACAGATCCTTCCCACTGGCTTGCTGAGAGTGCTAATCATAACGGAATTGCAAACCATTTTTTTCCCTCCTTCATCTATGTTTCACAAGTGATCATAAATATATCAAGTAAAAAGGCAGACGAATTAAAATGGAATATTCAGATAAACGAGAACAAACCCCATGTTCTGGTAGCGATCCCAGAGTGGAATATCATTCCTGCAGGAAGCTTGGTGAAGAGGTGATTTCCAGTCAAATAAGTCTGAGAAATGATGTGGACTTTTCTCCCCTTTTAGAAGTTTTCAGTGTCAGTGTATCTATTAAATGAATTTCTATGTCCCACTGTTAAATAACCTGTTTAATTTTGTTTCAACCAGCATTTTATAATTCTTTGAATTTATGACATAAGGTGTTTTGTTGGCTTGTTTTGCTAACAACTATTAAAATTTCACAGAACTAGTCTTCTGTAGAACATTTTTCTAGAAATGTCACAACTCAATGATTCAAGCTTTGTCTTGAATGGAAAATATAATTCTTGTTTTTCTTTTCTAAAACTGGAATGCCATTGGTATTAATATATAACATTTTCATGATGAATTTGGTAAGCCTTATTCAATATGCACACATATACTAAATAGTTACATTTTGAGCATTCACCAATGACTGGAAATTGAGGCTAAGAGCCAGGTCCTGATGGTACAGAAATCATAGACTAGCAGGGAAGGCAGAAAGTGATAGCAAATATAAGTGATATAACAGATGCACAGCATCTGTGAAAGGATGCTATATGGATGGCAGGCAAGTGTTACTACTCAGAGCTCTAAAAAGCTATCAAGATCGTCTGTTGCATTAACCTAATATGTCCTAGAGAAGATAGATTTATTACTTATATCAGGGCACATGAAAACACCTTACCCCTATAAAACTGGTGCCTTAAGACCCAAAGGTAATGCAGTGAAGAAAAAGACCGATAGCATAAGAAGGTACAGGGAAAAGGCTTGATGAATTTCTGTTCAGTAGTATCATTCAAGTATTTATCTTTTTCTTGGACTCCCCAGCACACAACTAATGCTGTACCTCTTCAATTTAGCCTAAGGAAGGTGTTAGGCTATTCTCCACTAGATTGGGAGGATGTAAGGACTGCAAAAAGAACAGTGCAAATCAATTTGCCAACCTCCTTAGCAAATGAGATTATTCCAGAATTTCTCAGATGGTTTATACACAAAATATATCCTACTGACCTCAGTCTCAAGAGACCTATTTTCAGTATTAAGAAGATACTCCTGGTGAGCAGATATGACTCAAATGGTTGAGTGCCTGTTTCCCACATAAGAGGTCCCAGGTTCAGTTCCTGGTGCCTACTGAAAAAACAAAAACAAACAAGAGGCAAAACAAATGATAAAACCAACTCAGGGAAGCCGGTATGCCTCAATGGTTGAGCGCTGGTTTCCCACATACGAGGCCCCAGTTTCAATCTCCAGCCTTTAGTATCTCAAACATATATATATATGATCCAACTATGTACTGTTATATGAGACTCACCTTAGACCCAAAGACACAAATAGATTGAAAGTGATAAGTTGCGAAAAGATATTCCACCAAACAGTAACCGAAAAAGAGCTGGGGTGGGTATGCTGATTTCTGACAAAACAGACTTGAAATGCAAAACTGTTATAAAAGACAAAGAAGGACACTATATATTAATAAAAAGGGCAATTCACCAAGAAGAAATAACAAATCATAAATATTTATGCACCTAACTATGGGGCCCCAAAATACATGAAGCAAACACTGGCAAAACTGAGGGAGAAATAGATGTCTTTACAATAATATTTAGAGATTTCAATACACCACTCTTATCAACAGATAGAATATCTAGACAAACTATCAATAAGGAAACAGAGAACTTGAATAATATGATAAATGAACTAGACCTAACAGACATTTATAGTGCATTACACTCCACAGCAGCAAGATATACATTCTTTTCAAGTGCTCATGGATCCTTCTCCAGGACAGACCATATGTTGGGTCAAAAGACAGATATCAATAAATGTAAAAAGATTGAAATTGTACAAAGCACTTTCTCTGACCATGCATAATGAAGCTGGAAATCAATTACAGGTAGAGAACTGGAAAAGTTACAAATATGTGGGAGTTATATAACACACTCTTAATCAGTGGGTCAAAAAAGAAATGACAAGAGAAATCAGTAAATATCTTGAAAAGAATGAAAACAAGGACACAACATATCAAAACTTATGGGATACAGCAAAGACAGTACTGAGAAAGGAAATTATAGCCATAAACACTCCCATGAAAAAAGAACTTACTGAAAACTTGGGAGGAAATAGTAAAAGAACAGCAAACTAATACCAAAGCAAGCAGAAGGAAAGAAATAACAATGATTAGAACAGCAATAAATGAAATTGAGGATTAAAAAAAAACAATAGAGAGAATGAACAAAACCAAACATTGGTTCTTTGAGAAGGTCAATAAGATTGACAATACTCAGCTACACTGACAAAGAGAAAAAAGAGAGAAGATGAAAATAAATAAAATCAGAAATGAGAGGGGGGACTTCACAACTGATCCCACCAAAACAGAAAGGATCATAAGAGTATACTATGAACAACTGTATACCATCAAATTCAACAACCTATATAAAATGGACAAATTCCTAGAAACACACGAACAACCTACACTGACTCTAGACGAAATAGAAGACCTCAACAGATCAAGTATAAGTAAAGATATGGAATCAGTCAGGCAAAACCTCCCAACAAAGAAAAGCCCAGGACCAGATGGCTTCACAGGAAAATTCTGCCAATCGTTCCAAGAAGAATTAATACCAATACTGCTCAAACTTTTCCAAAAAATTGAAGAGGAGAGAACCCTACTTAACTCATTCTATGAAGCCAACATCATGCTAATACCAAGACTAGGTAAAGATACTACAAGAAAAGAAAATTACAGACCAATTTCTCTTATGAATATAGATGTAAAAATCCTCACCAAAATACTTGTGAATTTAATTCACCAGCATATTAAAAGAATTCTACAATAAGATCAAGTGGCTTTTATCCCAAGTACATACGGGTGGTTCAATGTAAGATAATCAATTAATGTAATACACCACATTAACAAGCTTAAAGGGAAAACCACATGATCATCTCCATTGATGCAGAAAAGGCATTTGACAAAATCCAGCATCCTTTCTTGATAAAGCACTTAGAAAAATAGGAATAGAAGGCAACTTTCTCAACACGATAAAAGGCATATATGAAAACCCACAGTTAACATCTACTCAATGCTAAAGGACCAAAAGCTTTTCCTCTAGGGTCTGGAATAAGACAAGGATGTCGACTGTCACCACTGTTATTCATCTTTGTGCTAGAATTTTTAGTCAGAGCAGTTAGGCAAGAAAAAAGAAATAAATGGCTTCCAAATTGGAAAGGAAGATGTAAAACTTTCACTATTTTCAGATGACATGATCCTATATATAGATAATCCCCCCCAAAATTACAACAAAGCTACTAGAGATAAACAAGTTCAGCAAAGTGGCGGAATGCAAGAGCAACATGCAAAAATCATTAGTGTTTCTATAAACTAGTAATGAGCAATTTGAAGAGGAAATCAAGAAAAAAATACATTTAAAATAGCAACCAAAAGAATTAAATATCTAGGACTAAATTTAACCAAGGATGTAAAGGATTTGTACACAGAAAACCACAAAACATTGCTAAAAGAAAATAAAGAAGATCTAAATAAATGGAAAGACATTCCATGTTCATGGACTGGAAGACTAAATATAGTTAAGATGTCAATTCTACAAAATTGATTTACAGATTCAATGCAATCCAAATCAAAACTCTAACAGCCTATTTTACAGAAATGAACAAACCCATTATTAAATTTATTTGGATGGGTAAAGGGCCCCGAATAGCCAAAAACACCCTGAAAAAGAAGAATGAAGGAGGACTCACACTTCCTGACTTTAAAGCATATTACAAAGCTACAGCAGTCAAAGCAGCATGGTACTGGCAAAAAGATGGATTTATTGACCAATGGAATTGAATTGAGAGTTCAGAAATATCATCTATGGTCAGTTCATATTTGACAAGGCTGCCAAGTCCACTCAATTGGGAAATAACAGTTTCTTCAACAAAAGGTGCTGAAAGAACTAGATATTCATATACAAAATAATGAGAGGACCCCTACCTCACACCATTTACAAAAATTAACTCAAAATGGATGAAAGACCTAAATATAAGAAACAGAACTACAAAACTCCTAGAAAAAAATGTAGGGAAGCATCTTTAAGATCTTAAGGTAGGCAATGGTTTCTTACACCCAAAGCACAAGGAACAAAAGAAAAATAGATAAATGGGACTCTCTCAAAATCAAAAACTTTTGTGCATGAAAGGATTTTGTCAAGAAAGTGTAATGACAACCTACTTAATGGGAGAAAATATTTGGAAATCACATATCCAATAAGGGTTTAATATCCAGCATATATAAAGAAATCCTATATCTCAACAATAAAAAGGCAAATAACCCAAATTAAAAAATGGGCAAAAGACTTGAGTGGCATTTCTCCAAAGAGGAAATACAAATGGCTAAAAAGCACATGAAAAGATATTCAACAGCACTAACTATTAGGGCAACACAAATACAAATCATAATAAGATACCATTTCACACCTACTATTAATGGTCACAATTAAAAAACAAAACAAAACAGAAAACTACAGGTGTTGGAGAGGATGTGGAGAAGTAGGAACACTCATTCATTGCTGGTGGGAATATAAAATGGTGCAGCTGTTGAGGAACATAGTTTGGCACTTCCCCGGGGAAGCTAAGTATAGAATTACCATATGATTCAACAATCCTCCTACTAGGTATATGCCCAGAAGAACTGAAAGCAGGGACTGGAACAGATATTTGCACATAGATGTTCATAGTAACTTTATTCACAATTGCTAAAAGATGGACGCAACCCAAGTGCCCTTCAACCAATGAGTGGGTAAATAATATGTGGTATATACGTATGATGGAATATTAATCAGCTATAAAGGAAAGAAGTCTTGATGCATGCCACAATATGGATGAATCTCGAGTGAAATAAGCCAGACACAAAGCATCAAATATTGTATGACTTCATGGCTATAAACTAATTATAATAAGCATACTCAAATTTATAGACTTAGAATTAAGAACTGTGTGGGAGAGAGTGTGGTCTACGATGTGAACTGTGGTCTATGGTTGGTGGCAAGGCCCCAGGATGTGTAAGTCCATTGAGGGCGGTAGGCCACACTTGTGGGAGATGTTTGTATGGGATGTGGTGGGAGGTGTGGGAGGTGGGGAACATGGGAATCCCAGTGGGTTCCGTGTAATATTTTAGGTAATCTAAGCACCTCTTAAAATATGTTTATACATATATAAATAACATTTCTGTAAGCAAATGCACATATATGCATATATATTTATATATCATTTTACAAATAGTGGTATGTATTGTGAAAATTTTGATTTTTACCCACGATAAAAAATAAATAAATTAAAAAAAAAAAAGAATATAGGTTATCTGGAGCTAGGTTGGGGTTGGAGAATGGGGGGCTGATGATGTTTTGTATGTATTTTTTATTTAGGCTGATGGTAAAGGTTTGGAAATGGATGGTGAAGATGGTAGCACATTATTGTGAGTGTAATCAACAGCACTGATCTGTATAATTGAGTGTGGGTAAAAGAGGAAACTTTAATATGTATATATTACTAGAATAAAAATTAAAAACTAAAACATAGGTGTGTAAAATACAGTGAATCGTATTATAGACAATGGACTATAGTCGATAGTACAAGATTAAGAATGTTCTTTCATGAATGAATAACAAATGTGTGATACTAATACAAGGTGGTAATAATAGGGTAGGATATGGTAAATAAAATATACCTCCTGTAAATAATGGACAATAGATAGAACTATTTTAATAATCTTTCATCAGTCATAACAAAGGTAACTATTGTTGAAAAAACAGTACAATTATTTAAAAAGCGATATCATCAGTTGTAACAAATGTCCCACACTGATGCAATGTGTTGGCGGTGGGGTCAAGTAAAGGAATACTGTATCTTACGCCTGATAGTTTTGCAAACTCACAACTTCTTTAATAAAAAAAAAAAAAATCATGAGCACAAAAATACATTTTGCAAGAACATATAGAAATAAAAATGTGCACACTCAACCAATTAGAACTGTTGATTAGGGGGAAAGTGGGGACTGGCAGTGGAGAATAGAGATCAAAAGAATAAAAAAGTAACACAGCACAAGAGGACTTGCAGGGATCAAGGATGATAATATGGACTAAGATGAACTCAACCTTCTGTATCTGCGCTAACAAACACATAAACACTAACAAAATGTTCCTAATCAGAGCCAACGAGTGTGGGGAAAGGCTGTGCAAATCACTGAGGCCCTGTAGAGTGGAAGGCAGACTGGGCCCAGCTGTGTGAGCATCAGTTCAAATCCACCTCCCCATTTTTAAAAAATGGGCCAAAAGTATTCTCCGTGGCTGTACTGAAGAAAGGAAAAGATTAAAAGCGCCTAAAATTCAGCTGTTGAAGTGATGCAATTTAAGGTTGTCTTAGCTCCAAACATAGAATTCCAAGAACCTTCCAGAAGTGACCACATGGATGTCCTGAAGGAACCTCAAATTCAACATGCTTGAAAGCTAATGCATCAACAGACTTTCCTGAAACTGCCTCTCCTCACGCACGCAAACTTACCTGTTCCTTTCCCAGTGCAACCACCCTCCTAGAGGTCACAGAAATCAACCCCCTTCCCTTCTCCCCATCGCCCCTCACTGAATTAGCCCAGTAGCCTATAGTCTGGGTAATTACAAGATTGTCCACTCTTATAAAGCACAGATTTGCTCAAATCACCCCTCTACTTAAAAACTCTCAGTGTGGCTCCTTTGCTTGCGGGTTATGCACTGTTACTTTAGGTGTCGGAAGACTCTTCGTTACCCGATTCCATCCCACCTCTCACATCCTTCACCATCACTGTCCATCATACCACCCATACGCCAGTCACAGCGATGGGGGGGGGGGGTCCCTGAAAACACCACCCTCTTCCAAGTCTTTGCACCTTCTGTTTTTGCATTGTGTGTCAATTAGGAGAGACGAGGATGCTGGGCTATGTGGAGACAACTCTCAATGGGTCGTCCCTTGTGCCGTGCCTGCTGCTCTGATTCACACCATCTTTCCGCTGGAATCCAGCTGCCAGAGCTGCTCTCTGGACCATTTGTAGCCAGTAGAGCAGAGAAAGTGGTCTGCACGGCTAACACCACAGGCTTCCTATAAAAGCTTCCTCCAGAACTGATGTATGCCATTTCTGTTCACATTCCATGTGGTCAAATCTAACTTGCTATAAGTCGTAGCCTATTCCACATAGGTGACTTCCTTCCGGCTGGAATACTGGTCCATACTTATCTCTGCCTGGAGAATATCGAGGTATCTTCAAAGCATACCTTAACCTTTACTTCCTCTGCTGATGTACCTCCAGTTTCCCGGGTAGGTAATTGTTTTATTCCTCTGTATTCCTTAAGCACTTAGGGCACACTTCTACAATAACACTTACATGTTGTTCAGTGATTGCATATGTCCATGTCTGTCTTCCCCAACATATTAAAATTCTATTTTCATTAGAGCAGTTTCAGTTTACAGAAAAATCATGCAGAAAGTATAGAGTTCCCATACCCCACAACAGTCTTCCCTATTATTAACCTTTTCCATTTATGTGGCATCTTTGTCATAATTGATGAAACAATACTATTATAATTATTCTATTAACTATACTCCATAATTTACATGGGTTGTGCAGTTCTATAGATGTTTTTTAAAACTTATTTTTATTCTGGTAACATATATACAACCAAAAATTTCCCATTTTAACCACTTTCAAGTATACAATTCAGTGGTGTTAATTACATTCACAATGCCGTGCTACCATCGTCACCACACATCACCCAAACTTTTCCATCACCCCAACAAAAACGCTGTATCAATGAAACATCAGCTCCCCATTGCTTACCTCTGCCTGGCAACCCATACACTAATTTCTGACTCTATGGATATTCATGTTCTGATTATTTCCTATAGTGAGATCATATCATATAATACCTGTCCTTTCACGTTAGGCATATTTCACTCCACTGATGTCTTCAAGGTCAATGTAAGGAGGCAGTCTATCATTTTCACATTCTGAGCATGTGAACTTTGTGGGCTGAGCATGGTACTTGATGCCTCATTGTTCATGAACTGATTTTTTTTTTTTAATTAATTTATTTTTTTATTGTGGATAAAAATCAAATTTTTTACAATACATACCAATATTTGTAAAATGATATATAAATATATATGCATATATGTGCATTTGCTTACAAAAATGTTATATATATATATATATATTTTTTTTTTTTTTTTTTTCTTAAGAGGTGCTTAGATTACCTAAATATTACACGGAACCTACAGGGATTCCCATGTTGCCCACCTCCCACACCTCCCACCTTATCCCACACAAACGTCTCCCACAAGTGTGGCCCATCACCCTCAATGGACTTACACATCCTGGGGCCTTGCCATCAACCATAGACCACAGTTCACATCGTAGATCACACTCTCTCCCACACAGTTCTGAGTGGTGTGTGTTGATTTAAAATGGCCTACATCCGTTGCCACAACGGCACTCAGGGCAACTTCCAAGTCCCGAAAAAGCCCCTGTATTTCAACTGCACATCCCCTCCCTGCCCCAAAAGTGTCCAGTGGCCGCCGGCTCCACCTCACTGTTATAATTTCTTCCATTGCTAGCATCACTATATGTGTACAACAGAATACCATTAAGTCCACTCTAGTCCATAGTTCTTCCCCCAATCCTGAGGGGACTGGGATGGTGATGTCCACTCCACCTCCAAGTGAGAGAGGGCTTATATCCCATGGATATGGTGGGTGGGATGATCCTGCCTGCAGATTCAGGCCCTCTGCATTCACTAGGATGGCCGTTGTCCATCATTGTCTCCTCGCCAGGTGACTTGGATGAGTCCATTGAGCTGTAAGGTAGGAGTTGCAGCTCCACCGAGATTCCATGCACACCTGGCACATAGGTAGGCCAGAGGCTCCAGTCTCTGGAAGTATAGCTAAAAACTCCAGCATCACATAGAGGTTTGAATAGAAGGAACTGATGAACCATGTGCAGGGAGGACTTATTTGAGTCCAATTCTGTCACTCTCAGGAGCACAGATTCCAAAATAGAGCCCACTGATAAGGCATCAGTCTCTGGGGTTATCCCCTCTTATATAGGACCTGGGTGTCTCCAGAGCTCTCAGGAGCCCCTCTGTGTGGGGTGATATGCACTTTGATGTTCTATGAGCTCCTACTGAGGTGTGCATAAGCGTTACCTCTGGGATGACCTCCCGAATCTCTTTGAAGTCTCTTAGCCACTTGAACTCATTTGTCTTTACCTTTCCCCCCTTTTATTCAAGTTCTTTTTCCAGTTGTGTTGCCAGTTGGCACTTGGTATTAATCCCTCATTGCCAGGGAGGCTCATCCCCGGGAATCATGTCCCACATTGGGGGGAAGGTAATGCATTCATATGCAGAGTTTGGCTTAGAGAGAGGCCACATTTGAGCAACAAGGAGGCTCTCAGGTGGCAACCCTTAGGCACCCCATAACAGTAAGCTAAGTTTCAGTTACAAGAGCAAAGACTCATAAGGGTAGTCATCAATAACAAGAACTCATCAGTGGGCCATCCTCTTTTGACAGACACTGTCCCTGCACTCAGAGACTGTTGCTGCTCCCTTGGAGAATGTGGCAGAGCTCTCCAGGCTAGGAATTCAGATTCCCTCATTTATTGAGTGATTGTCCACCCACCGTGACCATGCCCCATCCTTTGATCTTTTGAACAATTTTGTATATCTTTCATGTATATTCAGATGAACTTACTCCCATGAATCCCCCCTCCCAGACACCCCCCACCAATAATCCCCTGAAGTACCCATTGTAACCCTTCTGTGATCCAAATCTTTCATGAACATGTAGCCCATATAATAATCAAATACACTTAATAGGAAAAAGAAACAACAGTGATAAGCTTACATGCAAGAGACAAACATAAGGAAACTCAGGAAAAAAAAAAAACAACAACAATCAAACAAAAAACAAAACAAAACAAAATATAATTAGTGGATTGGGAAATTGAAAAAAATGGGAATAAAAGCAAAAGAAATGCCTTTTAAAAAAAAAAATATATATATATATTCTTTTTTTCCTTTTATCACTGTGTTATTGGATGTCTGGTGTGCCGTGACATCTCCCCCCTCACAATCCCCAGTGTCTCCAAAATTTTCATTTAATTTTCACAGAAGTTTTAGGTCACAGCAAAGTTACACACGGAATACCAGAGACTTCCAGATACCAAACCACCCCCCCTTTCCCCACTCCACATTAACCACCCCCCCTTTTTTTTTGGATGTTAGCATTTTTATAACTGCTATACAGATAGCAAAATATAGCAACTAAACATTGTCAATGATTTACAGTATAGTTTATAATTTAGATGATACAGTTTAATAAGTTTTGATGATATTTACCATGTCCTGTGTCCATTACCGTAAGGTAATGGAAAACTTTTCCCATGACCACTAAATACCCCATTAGATCTTAACTGTTCCTTCCTCCCCACCCCCCTGGGGCATATGACACTCCCCTGTCTTGACTCATGGAATGTCAAGATTCATAACGAACTGATTTTTGAATTAATGTTAATTCAACACTGTGGCAGCCCTGAGAAGGTGCCTCACAGAGCTCCAGCTGCTGTGCCCTGAATTCATGGCTGAATTTGCAGAGGCCACATCTCCATGGGCTGCTCCCAGCCAAGGACTTGGGCAGCATGGGTTCTAGACTTTGACCTGGACCCCCAGTCTTATGGAAACTCCCTTGGACTACACAGTAGACCAGGGTGCTTCCAATCTGCTTCACTGGGGGTCTGGCTATGCTCCAGCCCCCTGGTCCCCTCACCATTTGCTCTCACAAAGGTTTCCCTCTAATAAAACCCTTGCACATTCAATCCTTTCTTAGCATCTGGTTCTTGGAAGACTCAGACTAACACAAGGAGCTGTTATTATCATAATTGATATGGGCAGAATATGATAAAACTTCCTCAGGAGTTTTTAAAAGAGAGATTGGTTTAAAAAATCAGAAATTGTTTCACGGCAGAAGTGGCTTTGGATGAGGATTGGAAATGTGCATGTCAGTGGTGGCAGTGGGAGCTGTATTGAGAGGAGAAGGTGAAATACTAGCAGAAGGAAGCAGAAGGGATCTGTTTCCTTCCATGCACAGTATAGTCATTTTAGTTTTTAACTCTCAGAATCTGATTTCGTTTTAATATTGGGGAGGGACTTTTCCTTTATACACGTATGTATTATATTTTCTTTATTTTTCCCTTGAATTATTTATTATGTTCCTTTCGCTCAGCTTTCTTCTTTGGGAAGACTATTCACAATTTGGGTTTGTGCAAACTTTGCTCTCTATCTAATATCTTTGTCATTATTTTCATCCAGTCACTCTGTAATTTTGGTATTACTTTTCAAGTTTCCCCCCATATCAAAATATGACTATCTGTAGTGTTAAGTATGTTACTTTCTCTCGCCAAAAAGTATTTTAATTTGGGTCTTGTGGTTTTGGTTTCCCTGTGGTCTCTTCTTGCCTAAGCCCAAATTTTTTTCAACAAATAGCAATATATCTTATCATAGCTTATTAAGAGTATGGGACAAATATATTTTAAATTTTCTTCTGCTTTCTGCGACAAATCTATTTTGGAGAAAGTCTTTTCTTGTGACACGTCAGGCAGCATCCCCCTTCTCTTGCATCGCAGCTCTTACAGGCCTGCCCTATCCCGTCCTGTCCCTGCCTCACCAGGAATTGGGGTCTAGGGTTCTGCAGGTGAGATGAGATGCCAATGGGAGCCCAGGAAAATCCCCAGGGTGATGCCCCTTTGTTCACAGACTGCAGAGAACGAAGCCAAAGGAAGCAATCTGAGAAGTCAAATAAAAAACTTCATCATGGGATGAAATGGTCACCCACACGAGGAGTTAGGAAGGACAGGTATCTGATTATGAGCCTATGGCACAGAAATCAGAGAAACCAGATGAAAGAGCAGCAAAGAGCGGGAGGCAGGGCTGGAACATTCTTCTAGCCAAAGAGTTTGTCAACAGTGATTTTTCACGGAGGGCTGGCAGCCTGGGACATGGGCAGGAAGGAAGCTATTAGAGGAATACCAGTCTGGTCTAGACATGCATGTTGATTATTTAGGTTTATTTATCCCAGAACAAAGAGGAACTCTTCCAGGGCTTTTTTTTTTTTTTTCCTTTTCTTTTTGGAAACAGCCATCATACACCTAATCTCCTTAAGTCCCTCACGGATCGCTTAGGTGTGGCAGAGGCCCTGGCAAATATTAACCAAATGTTGAAAGGTCCTTCCAGACATGCAGACAGGTCTGCTCAGGTAAGCAGAGAGGACGGAAAGCTCGCTGCAGCTGGGCTGTGCTTCAGAGAGACAAGAAGGCAGGGGAACATTTTATCCTGGCTGGGTCACGATTTATAATGTGCTAATAGGAGCCTAACTCCTCAGGTGCACAAGCACAGGGCAGTTTTAAAGGATTCCCCTGGGTCCTTTATTCCACTGCTCTCCCGCACCCACCTTCTATGCCCCATGTTGGAGCACAATAACCTACATTGGGGTAGGTAGCTGTTTGCACTTACTACTTAGTTCTCAGATTGCTCCAGCTCCTTCCATTTTAAGGGAGCTCCCACAATTTTCATTTTTAAAAAATGTGCTACATTTATCTTGGTGGCAGAGTTTTAATGGCACTGGCTCATAGAGACAAAGAGCAGCCCCAAAGGACTGTGGAATGGAGCCTTTCGCAAGCCCGTGTTGCCTGCTTCCCAGGCCAGAGCTAATGGGGAGAGCAGTGGGCTTAATAGGGAGAGCAGTGGGCTTAGTTTAGGCTTCCTCTTATTTCCTGATTTCTCTGCTTTAGTTCAGGAAGTAAGGCATATGTTGTCCATTAATGGAGTTTTATAATCTGGGCCAGCATGTGATTTATTGCATAGAATACGCTAAATATATCCTAACACTGATGCAGACTTTTAACTATTTGAGTGTTTTCATGTGTATTTGAATGAAAGATTGAGTGGCATCTTTGACTTTTATTTCCTAGGATTTTTAAAAAAGGATGTCTACCTTAGAGGGGGGAAATCACTGCTTCAAATTGCAGAGTATGTGTTTTTCAAAGAATTCATGCAATTATTATAAACTATTTGGAGGCAAGGAACAGATTCTGGAAGACTGATGTGCAGTGCAAAGACCCCTGCTCTTTAAGTTGGGAGGACTCATCCTAATCTTTGTCGTAAGATTCAGTGTCCACAGCTGAAGAATAAAAGGAGAGCGATAAAGGGCCTCTAAGTCCATCTTTAAAATTTTTCCACCTACCAGACTGACTGTGAAAGGAACAAAATTTGGAAAACATGCCCGAAAGAAAGTTAAGGAATTTTCTATTTTTATTAGTCCTCTGGGGCATAAACAAACTAGTGACTCTCAAAGAGTGGTCCAGGGAAATCAGAAGTCTATGAAACTCTTTCAGGGTGTACAGAAGGTCAAAATAATTTTCACAATAATACTAGATGTTTATATTTTTCGATTGCACTGTCTTATGAGTGTACAATGAATTTTCTAGAGTCTACATGATGTATGATATCACAACAGATTGAATGCAAAGGCAGATAAAAGAACCCAGCTGTTTTCTATTAAACCAGACATTAAAGAGATTTGAAGACCTGAAAACAATGCTACTCTTTTCACTATTTTTTGGAAAATGTAGTTATTTTTATATAAATATGTATTTTATTATAACATGTAATGGATTTATAATTGTTAATCTAAATTGAATTAATAAATAATTTTAGAGGTTCTCGGTTTTTATTTTGAATATAGCAAATATCAATAGAGGTAACTCACACAAGCAAAGGCTCTTTGGGATCTTCAATAATTTTTAAGAGTGTAAAGGAATGATGACGCCAAAAAGTTTGAGGACTGCTGATTAAGATGATAAGACTTAGTATGGACTAATAATAGACAGTTATGTTCTTCTATCTCTGAGATTCTAAAAGAACAACGGCCAATTCTTGCCCATGTTTTTATAACTGATATTCATCAGGCATCACTGATTCAGAACTAATTGTTCAGGAATCTTATTCAGTCACAGAAAGGAATGAAGTTCTGACACATGCTATAATAAGGATGAGCCTTGAAGACACCATGTTGAGTGAAATAAACCAAACACCAAAGGACAGCTTTGTATAATTTCACTTATATGAAATCCCTAGAATTTGTAAATTCACAGGTTACCAAGTAGATTGTAGGTTACCAGGGTGGGGGAAGGAGAGAATGGGAAGTTATTTCTTAATGAGTACAGAGCTTCTGTTTGGGGTGATGAAAATGTTTTGGTAATGGATGATGGCGATGGTAGTACAACACTTCAAATGTAATTATTGCTGCTGAATTGTACAATTAAAAATGGTTAAGATGGCAAAATTTATGTTAACCCAATAAAATGTTTTAAAAAGAGAGACTTAAGAGGTATATAAAAATTGTTCATTACTAAAAGTGGGTTGTTTTCTCTTTATGATAGTTGTAAGGCTTTCTCTACATTTTTAACAATTTTGTGTTTATTATTAACATAATAAACTACTGCTTGTAGTTACTATTTATTGGGCACTTCCTTTAAGTGTTTTCATTTGATGAACTCATTTAATCTTCACAACAACCCTGTAAAGTAGGCACCGTGGTTTTTACTACTTTACATGTGAGAACACTGAAGACTAGAATGTTCAAGTGACTTGCCCAAGGTCACCTGGCTGGTAAATGATGGGATGGGGCTGCTAACTGAGGCTTCGTCAGCTTCAGAGCCAGGGCCATCTCCACCATCATATATTACTTTCTTTAAAGCCAATAACATTGCTTTTAGTGCCAGTTCATTATGTAAGTTCACTGTGCCTTTAGACAGGTGCCTTTCACAAATATTGACTGAACTGAACGGATTAAATTCATGTTTCACCATAGAAACATGGTCCAAATATTAGCATCCATTCATTCATTCATTTGTTCATTAAACATCTTTTGAGTGCCTACAATTTGCCAGGCACTGTTCTGTTTTGATTTTGCAGACAAAATTCAGGTGAGATAGACAGTAAACAAAAAATTAAAAAGCAAAGTATACAGGATGTTGGAGGTTATAAATTCTATGGAAGTAGCAGAGCAAGCTGAAGGCGCCTGGTAATGGCTGGGGATGAGTGGGTGATGAGGTCGGCCTGGCAACAGCAGGAAGCCAGTGTGGCGGGAATGGAGTGAGCTAGGAGGAGCGTGGGAGGAGAGAAAGTCAGGGATGTGTCAGGACTTTGAGAGAGGTAAGAGTAGGGTTTTGAGGAAGGAGATGACATGAGATGACTTATCTTTTATAAGGATCAGTCTGACTGCCATTTTGGGAATAACGTGTAGAGGGACAGGGTGGAAATCCAGAGACCATGTAGGGACTATTGCTGTAATCCAGGTGAGACCTGGTGGTGGCTGGACCAGGATTTACATTTCAGAGTCAGCGGTTTGATTTTGGAAGTGGCAAGAAGTGGCTGAGTATAGGATATATGTTATAGTAGAAGTAATGACATAGTCTCGCCAAGGACCAACCCCAGGAATCTCAGAGTCATTGGTTATGACCAAAGTCACCCTCATATTATGTCATTTACCTGAAAATTAAAGTAAAATGTCTTCTTTCTATTTGTATTGTTAGCTGTCAATGGGTAATCACTGCATTATTCACAGATTAAAATCAATATGTAGCTTTGGGCAACTGAGCTAGATGGTAAATGGCTACATACATGTGATTGCCAAATGATTTAGGAGACACTTCAGGCTGATGAAACACTTTTCTAGGGACTTTAAACTGAGTTATTAGCAATTCATGTATCTACTCAAATCGTAGTACACTTGCAACCCTGTCTAGAGAAAGATAAGATGCTTAATGTCAAAGATGAGTGTGTGGCAGAATTAAATATTTAACTTAATCATTCCATTTTGCTCTGAATGTCTTTAAAAGAGAGCCCCATATTTATATTTGGATTTATTCAGTGAGCATTTTCAGTTTAAGAGAGAACCTATAATGCTAAAGGTAATGGTGAAACCACCAGACAGCCAAAACATCAGGGTTTGAATCTTTACACCATTCTTACTAATTGAAGGGTTGCCAACAAGTTAACTTCTATCTTGGCTTCTTCCTTCGAGAAATGGGGATAACCATGTCTGCACAGGTTTTGAGACTCAATGAGCTTATCCCCGTATGTGTTACGTACAGAAAATGGCTCATAGTAAATGATCCATAAATGCTACTGTTGTTATAAGATGACACTGGGGAAATGCAAGGAAAGCATCTCATCAATGCATAACACCTTGGGTAGATAACTTCTCTGAATTATTGTCCGTGCCACAAGCCAAAGACTCTGACTATGTAAGCAACACTTTGTCTAAGACAAGGAAAAGAACATTTTGGTACTTGCAATTCATTTATTGATATCTGAAAAAAATTCCTTATCATTGAGACTATTTCATACATATATTGGATAAAAAGTACTGTTCCAGGCATAACTAAACTGCATGTTAAGGCTAGCATCATTGTTATAGGGAAAAAAAAGTATTTGTGGAACCCAGTCAATAGAAAACACACAGGAAAAACTTGCAGATGCCACATAGTTTCCAAAGTCATTCTTTTCTACCTAGTTCCACATTTACCTTCTCTTTGAAAATACTCTTCTCTTAAACCCTTGCCAGCTCAAAGCAATATTTCTAGGGAAAAGCTACCTTCACAAAGCAGAAATACACTCCAATTCTATTGGAAATACTTGTAAATTTTGTGAAAGTTGTTTTTTTCTGATTGCAAAAATATTGTTTATCCAACATAACAGAGAAAACTCTTAATGAGACCACATATTTACATATGGTTGAAAGTCTGAATGTCCTTGGAACCTCCTAAGTATATATTTTTGACTGTGCATATGTTTCTGTTATACATAGTTAGCTACAGCATAGGTTATATGCAATCATTATGCAAACATGTTTATATATAATGTCATTATATATGTAGCAATATTATTGGATTTATTATTTAAAGACAAAAAAAGCCTAATAGCTTAAAAAAAAAATGAATATGAATGATAAATCTGCTCCCATGGGACCAAAGAAAATTACAGCACAGTAAAATCATGATTATAAAAGAAAAACCCATTCCTCTTGAGGAGACCCATTAATGCAGAACATCATGGGTAGATATATCTTCTTTCAATTACTGTTGGTGCCACGAGCCAAAAGATCTCAAGTTTGTTTGAACAAAACCACAGAGGAACTGCTGGTGGGAATCAATTTCAGGCTCTGGAGAAAGCCCTTCAGAAGCCAAAGAATTTGGTCTCATGCAGGGTATGGGATTTTGAAGGCATATTTTTTAGTGTGGGAAAGGCTTTATACTGACATGAAGGAAGGGGAGTAAAAGGGAAAGTATTTTTCCTGTGTGACAGCTAAAACTTCAGTAACCTGATACTTTTACAGTCAATCAGATACCACATCCTGTTTCTTCAGATAGCTGTTCTTCTGGGGTGACCCAATGGACTTGAGTTTTAAATACCGTAAAATCTAAGTCAGCTCGGCTGCAACCACCAGATTTTTGTGTCGATTCCGAGCCTTTCAACAGCCTTGTTTGCTTGTTCATTTTGCCATGGATGAGCTCTTCTCACGGTGATAGATCTGGAGTAGGGAAGTGCAGTGTTTTCTTTTGCCTACGAGGTTATCCTCTGAAAAGTAATTCTTATTTCCAAGAATAACCATTTCCTCTTGGTGCAGGAAAGCCTGTCATTTCCAAGATGTTCCTAGCTTCCTTTCAGTTTTGGCAGACATCCTGGTTTGCTTTGAGACCTCAGTACTTTAAAGAAATGAACCAAACTAAGGCCTTAGACTCATTAATTAGATTGGTTCTGCAGTCCCCCAGGAAATGTGACATGTACAAATTTTAGTGTTAATGGCTGAGCTGCAATGCATTTAATCGAGAATCCCCGAATGCATGACATGTATATCATAGGCATAAAAAATAACTTTACAGGGAGTGGCAGCTAATTAACATATTCAAAGTAAAACTTCCCAGTGTTTTCAGACTCTCTTTTTCCCTCTGACTGTTTTACATACAAAGAGTAAAACCTAGTAATTTAGCATTTCCCATAGTGTGCCCCATTGGCATTATGTTGACTAAAGATTCTCATAAAAAAACTTATGGTATTAATAGAGGGTTTGGCTATTTTGACTAGGAATTCTCAGATATTGTAAATATCCAGAGGAGGATTTACAGTACTTGCCCAAACTTATTAGACCATAGAACCCTTCTTTTGAGGAGCATCATGGGGGACTAAATGTTCCTAGGAATATTCTTTGAGAAACACTAATAAAAGGATGCATGCACTAAAATGCAAATGAATACCAGTGCAAAAATGTTTCTCTAATTTAATCTTTCGGCAATTTAGAGAAAATCTCCAAGTGTAATGATCAAAGCAAAATGTATAAAAAAGCATTGGGGCAGCAGGTTGAAAAACTCACTTAAAATTTCTCTATATCGGGGAGTGAGTGTAGCTCAGGGGTTGAGCATCTGCTTCCCATGTAAGAGGTCCTCGGTTCACCCCTGGTGGCTCCTAAAAAAACAAAAAATAAATAAAAGTCTCTATCTCCCTTGTGATCCACTTAAAGAACTTAACAATCCATAGGCCCACCAATTTTACGCTAAGTCCTTCCTATAATATAATAAAATCTTGTAACATTTTTGTTCTTAATTCAAATGAAAGGTAGAAAATTATTGGATGATGAAAGATTGGGTGTGTTCACACTAAACCCACTGAAATAAAAGTAAAATATATGAAATAGCTGAAGGTATATCTTCACTGTTAACATAAAAACACAAAGAAAGAATATCAATATGAAGAAGCAAATCAAGAATTCTATGCTTTGAATAGATATTTCTCCAAAGAAGCTATGCGAATGGTCAAAAAGCACATGAAAAGATGTTCAACATTATTAATCATTTGGCAAATGCGAATGAAAACCACAATGAGATACCATTTCACATCCACTAGAATGGCTATTATTTTTTTTTAAATGGAAAATAACTGTCGGTAAGGATGCAGAGAAATTAGAATCCACTTGCAATGCTGGTGGGAACGTAAAATGGTGGAGCTGCTATGAAAAACAGGCGTTCCTCAAAAAGTGAAACAAAGAATGACCATATGTCTGGCAATTCCATTCCTACAAATATGCCCAAAAGAAGGACCCAAACAGATATTTGTACACCAATGTTCATACTAGCATTTTCACAATAGCCAAAGATAGTCACAACCCAAGTGTCCATCAACAGAAGAATGGATAAACAAAATGAGGTCTATAGGTATAATGGAATATTATTCACACATAAGAAGGAATGAAGTTCTAATATATGCTACAATATGGATGAACCCTGAAAACATGCTAAGTGAAATAAGCTAGACACAAAAGGACAAATATTGTATGGGTACACCTGAAATATCTAGAATAAGCAAATTCATAGAGACAGAAAGTAGATTAGCATTTACAGGGGCTGGAAGGAGGGAGGGAGAGTGGCTTAATGGGGCTAGAGTTTCTGTGGGGTGGTGGAAAAGTTTTAGTAATGGATGCTGTTGATGCACAACGTTGCAAATGTAATTAAGCCCACTGAATGAAAAATGGTTAAAATGATAGATTTTATGTTATCTATCTATCTATCTATCTATCTATCTATCTATCTATCTATCTATCTAAACCATAATTTAAAAAGAATTCTATGCACTCTCAACATGCCAATGGGATGTGTTTAAATGAAACATGATAAGTCACCTAAAAATATTGAGACCAGAAAATGTGTAAGAATACCATGAAATTTGGAGAATTGGGGGGAGGAAAAAAAAAAGGAGGCAGGCACTTCCCTTTGCCCTGGCTCTCTCTAGTAATAAGAGAAGGGATAAAGGTGGGGATTTGAAAGCAGAGGAGTGTTGTGTCTGGAAGGAGCCTGTTGGTGGGTGTGAGGAAGACAAAGCAAGACCCTATCTGGACTGCTGAGAGGTGGTGAGAATGTGGGCATTTCCACGGAAGGTACTGTGGAGACATGCCCTTCTTCACATACTCTTGCATCCATACCAAGGGTCTAAAATATCCATTGAATTCTCATAATCACTGGATTATGAATTTTTAATCTCTCAAAGTGCTGAATGATTTTTTCCTGCTTTTATTTATTTTACTTGATTATTTTCAATGAACATGCATTCATTTTAAAATTATATGTAGATTATATTTCTAAGCATGGTTATATAAAATGCTTATTACAATGGTATTTAACTCAGTTAGGTAACATATATTTGTACCAAAAAAAAAAAAAAAGAGGTTAAAATTCCAAAAGTTAAACATGTAGTAGCTCTCTGTATGATGGGAATATGGTTGGATATTTTTGTCACTATTTTAAAAGTCGTATATATTTGTTTATATTCCTTTTTAATGGAAAAACATGTATTACTTTTTTAATATATCACAATCCTTGAATGCATATGCTGTGGAGCCCAGATGGCTAGATTTGCTAGAATGGAAGTTACTTAACCCTCTGCATGTCAGTTTTAACATCTGCAAAACAGGGAAAATAAAAGAAACTCCTTTGATAGAGTATTGTGTGGAACAAATGAATTAATTCATAGAAAGTGCCTGAAACATGGTCAGTAGCCCCAAAGTGTTAGCTGTGATCATGGGGATTATTTTAAACCAGTGAATGTAGTTTTTTTAGTGGTGGACCCGGAAGTCCTGGATTTCTGGGAAGATTTTTCCTAAAGTAAACACAATTTGATCCTGAAGGTGCCTAGTCCCTCAGAAAAGTCTTGCTGTGACTTGGTGTTCAAAATTCCGCTTTGTTCTCCTGCTGTGCTAGTGTTTTTGCAAGACAAAGTTCTTTCTTCAGTCAAGTACTCTGTATTATGTTACATTGCATGCTGTCTGGAGGGTTTGTTTTTTCAGTTTTTCAAATAACTGTGAAATAGAGGATTACCACAGTCCCACCCTCACGAGTGCACCTGGAAAATTCCTTGCTCTTCAGATCTTAAGTTAGATGTTACATTCCTGCTGGAAGCCATTCCCGACTCCCTGCTTTGGATTGGGTGCCCTTCCTTGTGGCTCCATGGAACACCAAAGGGGAGCATCGTCAAGTTCACTGCATTGCCTGCTTGCTTGCCTGCAGCCCTGTTAGGCTCTGACTCTTATTACCAACGTGTTAGCACCTAGCATTGCATATAGAAGTATTCGTAAAACAAACGATGCCCCTCGTTCCGCCCTTAGAGAATCCTAGGCTTCGTAATCCACTGCTTAGCTATTTGTGACTTTGTCCTCTGCCCAGTCGTGCTTAAATATTCACACACCTGGGGCCTCTTTCTGCTGATCCGTCCAGAGCAGTGGTTTTCCTAGGTCCCCTGACCTCAGCCGCATTATCCAGAACTTGCTAGAAATACACATTTTCAGCCTGCACCCCAGATTCTCTGAATCAAAAACTTGGGGAGTGGGCACCCGCAATCTGTGTTTGCACAAGCCCTGCAGGGGGCACGATCTCCTTAAGAGTCTGGTCCAGCAGGTCTGCTTCGGACTTGAACCCAGCCCAGGGCCAGGGAGGGACCCCTGCACCAGCAGAGGGAGGCAGACTACGTGGACGCCCGGGAGGCTCTGGCCAAAGGACCATCCCGAGCCAAACGCAGACGCGGTTCCTAGATGGGAGAAGATTCCCAGGGCGGAGGCCCAGATTGCTCATGGAAGATGGGTCAAGCGGAGGCGTGGGGTGTGGGCGGACAAGTGGAAGCCTCGCCTGGAGGAAGGACGAGGGGTTGAAGGGGAAACCAAATGTGATATGGAGGCCGGCCAACAAAGCAAAGCCTGATAATGATGGACGGGTGCATTTGGGATCCAAATGAGACATGCCCAAGATTTCTCCTTTAGGGATCCTTTATGAAGTTTCTGAGGCAGCTGCAGGACTTGAGCTTCTACTCCTTAAATGTACAGGCAATACCACAGCAGGGTCTTGGCGTAACGTGTGGTCTTCTGTTTTGGGTCCCTGAGTCCTTTTCTTGTCCCTTAGTCCCAGCCCCAGGAAGGTTGTGAAGCCTAAAGGACTGGCGAGTGAGCTGAAATTCTGCGTTCTCTGCTTTAGCAAGTCACTTCATTAAAGTCAAGATAAAACACTGCTATTATTGTGCTTTTCAAATGCTGTAATGGATATGAAAGTCCTTCATAAACTGAGCACTCTATACAAATGCAATTTATTTCTACGGGGACATTCAGTGACCAGATTTTGTGTTCCTGTGTTCCCAAACTTGTGTCCATTTTTCTGATGGATTCATTCATTTATAAAATAAGATTTTAATGTAAGGAATGCCCAGCTCTGGGATTCCAGATGGGAATGAGACATAGCCCTGACTTCAAGGAGCACTCAGACTCGTGAGTAAACCAGTGAGAGTGTGCAGTCATATCCCTCGAATTCCCGAAGCCACCCCATGGGGTGGCCCCTGGTATTTCCATTCTGTAAAAGGCGATATGGTTATTGGAATGGGCCTGACCTTTGGAATAAACAGATTTGGTTCAACTCTAGCTCAGTTAATTACTAGCTCCGTGTCTCTGTGCATGTTATTTAAACTTTTTGGTCTCTAGGATAATGAGTTGTGATACTGAGATCATCAAAGCCATCCCCAGGATGGAGTGGGATGTGCCAGAGGCCTGGCACACAGTAGGCATGCAACCACATCAGCCAAATTTCAAGACAACTGAGGTCGAGTAAGGGCTCAACTAAGAGAATGGAATGGCCAAGTCACAATTTGTGCTGTTCTACTGCCAGGATTCCTCCAGTGACTTCCCATGTCAGAAAAAGAGCTAAAGCCCTTAAATATCCTCTAGGGCCATACCCTAACCTAGTCCAGCCTTTCTACCCCCATTGACCTCCTCTCCTACCGCTTCCTCCCCATGTATGTGGTCCAGCCACCCTGCCCCCTCAACGTTCTCCACCATACCAGGCACTCTTGTTCTCTGTCTGCTGGAATGTCCTCCCTCCACCTTCTTCACATCTTTACTCAAATGTCCCCTTCTGGGGAGGGCTTTCCCAGGTGCTGCATCTAAAATTCCAACCCTCCTCAAACTGCCTACCCTTCTTTCTTGCTTTATTTTTCTCCCTGCACTTCTAACACATTTATTTGCAAAAATTTTCATCGTTATTTTCTTGCTCTCTCACTGGAAGCTCCACGAGATTCGAGAGTTTGTCTCCTTTGCTCACTGCTTTAGCCCTGGGGTCCAGAACACTGTTTGGCAGTGGTAGACACTGTAAATTATTTGCAAGATGAAAGAATGAAATGCAGTTCTATGTATCAAGCTAAGAGCTCTGCTAACGATACTACAATAACTAAGATTTATAATAACTCTTTGCATTGACAAGCGTTTCACATGTCTCATCTTGTTTTGTAAAACTGTGGGCTAATGCACTTTGCAATTTTTCCATGGAACTTCCTAGTGATGGTTGGCATAATAGGAAGAGCACGTTTGAAAGCTCAGGGTTAATTTACAATGACTCCTGGTGTCTTAACTTGTACTGTAGAACAGGGCAGGGTCCTTTTGGGATGTCAGTGTCAACCAAGGACATTGCAGAGGAAGAGGCATCCCAGAACTGGGGAATTGGAGTTCATTTTAGGGTGGTTCAGCTCAGCCTGATTCAAAACCCCCAGCTTTGCAGTACTCAGCCTAATGCCAGGAGGCACAACCCCACCTAAAGGGCTTCTTGTAACTAGTTGTAGCAGTTTGATATTATTTATGAATTCCAAAAAAGATATTTGATTATATTTGTAAACTGGTCTGTTCCTTTGGATGTGATACGCTTTGATGGTATTAGATTCAGCTGAGATGACTTTGATTAAATTATGTTAAGATTAGGTCCTTGAATCCACATCATTAGGGCATGCAAGGTTGAGTCCCCGTCCACCTTCGTAGGCTATATAAACACTCAATCAAGAACACGGAAGTAGATACACAGAGAAGAACACAGAGGAAGAGACACAGCTCCATGGACATGGCAGAGGCCCTAGGAAGAGAGATGAAACTGATAGTCTACAGCTGACCTTGTGAAGAGATCAGAGAAGCTGAGCCTGGAAAGAAACGAATCCTGGAAAGCTACAGCTGAGATCAGAAGACGCTGGACCCATGGAGCCTTAAGAGGGAAGAAGAAGGCTGAACCCTCACAGACATCGCCCGCCATCTTGCTTCAACATGTGGCAACAGACTTAGGTGAGAAAGTACCTCTTATGGTACCTTGAGTTGGACTCTTTGGGGCCTTGTAACTATAAGCTTCCACCCCACATAAATACCTTTTATAAAAGCCAACAGATTTCTGGTACTTTGCATCAGCACCCCTTTGGCTGACTAATACACTAGTGAGGCTCTACTTGACACCAGCCACATCATTTTGCTGCTGGAAATGTCCACTTCAGTTTGGCCTGGATGCCAATTCCACTCAGCGTCCACTCCGTGAAAGGAGCACAGTGCCAGGCTGTTCTGCAGAGAAGCCCAACCTTCAGGACAACCTCACTGTCATTGGGCGTACAACAATTATAGATGGCTTTTTTGCTTTAACGCATACAATTTTTTTAAACCAGTATATCTCCAACTATCTGGCTGGCTCTCATCTTTAGCATTACAAAAAAGGCAAAGAGAGCAACAAAAGCAAGGCAAGCCCCATAACTCTGAACTTGCCGGCACATATGATATTATAAACTCCAGATGCATCATGTGCCAGGAAAAATTTTGCAAGATTCCTAAATTAGTTTCCCCGGGCAGGGGCTGTTTCCTGAGAAGAGTTTTCACATTTCCATTGCAGGTTACTGTTGTAAAGTCCTACCCCACCCTGCTCACCTGATGGGCTGCTCTGAATGCCTTCTGGGTTATCTCTAACAGTGCTCTGTGCCAAATGGACATTCCCAGGCAGGCTTGAGGAGCCAGCCGTGCCCAGGTAAATGGCACATGTCTCCCCTGCCCTTCTCCCACTCACCCTAGGGCCCAGGTTGAGGGGAGTGTGAAGGGAAGGCACTTTGCATTGGCCCCTGGTCACCTTTCCACAGGTCAGAGTGAAGGAGAGCTGGGGTGTGTGCATTTGTGTGTGTAGGCGTGAAAGTGTGTGGTGGAATGGATGGGGTCCCCACAAGGGCATGTTCAAGCCCTGACCCTGGTCTTGTGGATGTGGACTCATTGGTGAATAGGATCTTCAAAGATGGGATGAGGCCAGACCGAACCAGGGCAGGCTTGATAAGCAGAGAAAATCTGGGCATAGTGGTAGATACCCCAGAAGGAGAAAGACAAATCCTCCGTGTGAGGGCTGGAGACACGCCAGCAGAACGCTACAGACCTCGGCGAGGCGTGGCCTGCTGGCTGCCCATACCTTGATTTCTGCTCTCCATACTGTGAGCCAATAGTTCCTGTTGCTATAGCTGTTATAGCAGCCCTGCAAACTAAGAAGGACAGAAAGAACGAGGAAACAAAGATGAGAGGGAAATCTGACTCTTAAGATGCATTAAAACAGAAAAGGGCTCAGGAAGAGCGGGGCATATTTACTGCAGGCAGTTTCCTGCAAGTTCAGCTGAGTTTAGGACCAGGGCTCCCGACCACCAACCTGCGCTGGCTTGCCTGTGTTTCGTGTGTTTGGCTGCAGGATTTATGTCGTGTTTGTAAAAGACGCACGTCCCTTCCTCAGAGGCTGAGCAGAAAGCAGCACATCTGGAACACTCCGTTGTCCCTCGGGGGCACACGGATAGGTGGCTGCGCGCTTGCTCCTGGCCGCGCCCGCCTTGCACAACCACCGCGGCCCTGCGCTCCCGCGGTGGAGGAGACTGGCCCGCTGCTGGCGACGCGTCACAGTCTTTGCACGCCTCGGTGCCTCTCTTTATAAACCTGCCAGCAGCACCCCAGCCTTCTCGCCCAGATGCAGCCCGCAAAGCCCGGGAGGCTCACTGGAGAGGTAGAGTCGTTACCATTTTAGGGGATAATTACCAATGCTCGCCTTCCTCTCTCTGCACTCCTGTTAAGGAAGGTGCGCCAGAAGCTGGGAGCTTTTTCTACTTTGTTGGAAAGAGCATTGTGGCTTTTTCTGATTATGAAAGGAATACGGTATCGTCGTTAAAAACGCAAACAATACAAGAATATGTATAAAGAGGAAAATGGCTTCTGTAATCCCACCTTCTCAAGAAAATGTCTGAAAATATTTTGGTGGATAGCCTTTCAGATTTTTCTATTAATATCTGCACAGCTAGTTGTATTTTTAAAACAATAATGGTGTAATTTTTTTCATGATTTTTAATGGCTGTAAAGCTCTTCCATCTAGTACAGGGGCTCTTAGCCAGAGGTCGGTGAGCTTGAACTGAAATTCAAAAAAAAAACATTACTCTTGTGGGGACGTGTTGGGGCAGGTGTGATATTTTTATTAAATACTACACAGCATAGTATGGACTTAGTAAGAGGTCCATGATTTTTACCTGACTGGCAAAGGGGTCCATGGAACAAAAAAGGTTAAGAACTCCTGGTCTAGTATGATGATTTAAATAGTGTTTTGTGAAAATATTCACTAGGATAACTCATAACATCTTTTCTCCTTTACTCCTTTTTTGGATGTTTTAGGTCTTTGAAAGTTGTGCAATATATTTTGATGGATATGAAGTAGAAGATGTTTTTGAGCAAGACTAGCAAAATACACACAGCTGTCTAGAGGCCGGTATTAGTTTAGGTCCCAGAACCTGCTGTGTCCACTACTTGAACATCTTTGTGGGGTTTTGTATGTGTCAACTGGGTTAAACTGGGCCCATCTTGTCTGAGTCCCCTTCTTGGTATGGCTGCAGGCTAGAATTGGCCAAAAGAGAAGGTTTGCATGAGGTTTGGAAGGCAGGAATGACATTTGCCATTACTCTCTGCAGAATCTCATGACCAGATGCATGAGAGGCAGTGCAGGGGCTCCAGCTGGGGTCATGTTGACCTGTAGCCACCCAGGCCCACCTTCTCCTCCAGCTGCTAAGAAGGGCCTGGCCTCCCAGATTTTTCTGCAAGTTCCAACTTAACCAATCATGCCAGGGTGTCAGGTGGGCTGGCTAATTACTTCTATCTGATTCTCCAACTTCCCTTTCTGAGTTTTACTTCCCTAGCTCCTCCAACCATTGTATAAGCTCTAAAATCCTAAAATAAATCTCTTACTCTATAGCTTATAGTGGATCTTCTTCCCTTTATATCACTCTGCCTGATCCAATAACCCCTTCTTGGTATTGTCAGGAATTATCTCACAGGATCAGAGATCAGTCAGTGACTTTAACTTTGTGCATTAAAATCACCTAGAATTAAAAAATATTATTGCCCAGGAACATCGCAGAAAAAAATAAAGCAGAACATCCAGGGGTTGGGGCTCAGGCATAATTATATATTAAATTATTCTTTTATGACTCTAATGATCAGCCAGGGTTGAGACTTGCTTCTTTAAGTTAAATAGTTTCAAAACTTAGACACCATGGAGTTACATTCATTTGGAAGTAGAAATGATTAAAATAAAAATCTTGCTTTGAATTTAAGCTTTGGTGGATAAATTGGGAGAGAAAAGCATAATATTAGGGGCATGAAAGCATGTGGGCTAGGAACCAGTGAGTATAAAGCAAAGACTTGCCTCTGTGTTTAAAAAAGAAAAAAAAAAAAAAGGTTGACTATAGCAAGCCTGGAAGGGGACAAAAAGAAAACTTCAATTATTTTATTATTTGATAATTTTACCTGGGGCTAATTCTATTCCATGCATAAGAGATTACTTGAATGACAACAGTCAGTAAGTCAGAAGATGAGAAATACATTAAGTAAAATGAAAGGGGAGATGAGAGATTCAGAAAACGCAATATTCAAGAGGTATCAGATGGTTATTTAGTTCTTCATCAATGGCTGAAGGTTGTCACTGGACACAAGATCTAAGTTAATTCCAAAGATTTTTCTATTTCACATGAAAAAAAATTAGAAAGATTCTATTCAAGATCTCAAGGTAATTCACTTTGCAAGCAGAGGAACTCTGTCTTGGCAAACTCTATATTGGAAAGAAATTTGTTTTTGTTTGCTTGTTTGTTTTTTGGGGGGAGTACCATGAAAATTAAATAATCCTGAGAGGCATTTCTGGCAATCGTGGATACCTCTGTCATTTTGCAAGGCATATGGCATTGTCTCCTGGTTTCTTCCTTCTCTCCCAAGTTTCATTGCTTCAGCTTTTTGCTTCTTCTGGCTTTCTCTCTCTTTGTCTGAATTCATCCAGTAAGAGGATAGAGGATTAAGACTCACCCTGGATCATGCCTTGCTGAAGTAATCTAACCAAAAGCCCTTAACTGAAGTAACCTAATCAAAAAGTTCCACCCGCAATAGGCTCACATCCCCATGAATGGACCAGCTTTAAGAACATGATTTTCTGGGGTACATACAATCTCAAACTACCTCAGTCAGAATTTATTTATTTTTTTTTTATTTTTATTATTTTTTTATTTTTTATTTTTTATTTTTTTCAGAATTTAGAATATAGGTTACCAGGGGACAGGGTGGGGATAAGGAATGGGAAGATAAGGCTTAAAATGTACAGGCTTCCCATCTGGAATGATGGAAATGTTTTGGTAATGGATGGTGATTAGCACAGCATTGTGAGTGCAATTAGCAGCACTGAATTATATATCTGAATATGATTAAAAGGTGAAATGATAACAGAATAAAAGTTTTTTAAAAATCCGTGGAACTTCACTACACAGAGAACCCGTAGTTAAACCATGGACTTCAAATAATAGTACACAGCGATACTCAGGACAACCTCCAAAACCCAAAGAAGCCCCTGTATTTCAACTGCTCGTCCCCTCCCTGCCCCAAAAGTGTCAAGTGCCCACTGGCTCCACCTCATTGTTATAATTTCTTCCATTGCTAGAATCACCATATGTGTACAACAGAATACCATCAAGTCCACTCTAGTCCATAGTTCTTCCCCCAATCCTGAGGGGACTGGGATGGTGATGTCCCAGTGTAATATTTTAGGTAATCTAAGCACCTCTTAAAATATATTTATATATATATAAATAACATTTTTGTAAGCAAATGCACATATATGCATATATATTTATATATCATCTTACAAATATTGGTATGTATTATGAAAATTTTTATTTTTACCCACAATAAAAAATAAATTAATTAAAAAAATAATAATAATAGTACAAATACAAAAATGTGCTATCATCAATTGTAACACACGTTTCACACCAATGAAAGCTCTTGGTGATGGGGCGGTATACAGGAACCCTGTATTTTATGAGTGATTATTTTATAAACCCATAATTTCTCCAATAAACACATGAAGAGTGGAAACGAGGCCAGAGTGGCTGGAGTGTGTATGTGTGTGCACATGTGTGCAGGTGTGTGCATGTTTGCACACCTGTGTATGTGTATGTGGTGACTGTAGAGACATATCAGCTAGATCTTATAGGGTCTTTTATTCTAGGTAAAACACCAAGTTTAAAGTGTTTTAAGCATAAGAGTGACACACATGATTATATTTTCAAAGATGGCCCTGGATGTTTTATGGGTTAGCAGTTGGGCAAAGTTTTATAGTTTATAAAGTATTTTCACATTCATTTTTCTCATTTGACCCTCACTCCAGACTTGCAAAACAGTCTGCTATCCTCATTAGCCTTTATACCTTGAGAAACTGAACATGATTGTGGCTAATTGATTCAGCAAAGTTCATAGAGGTAGTGGCAGGATTGAGTACAGGTAGTCTGACTGTTCTAAGCTTCCAGAAACTTTTGGGTTGATCATTACTTTCTTGCACACATTTAAGTTTTTAAAATTTCCATTATAATTAAATGTATGGATAGGAAATGTTGGCAGAATGTCTGCCATCTTAACAAAACCATGATAAACACTGGATAAGTACATTGGTACAAATGCTCAATCTAGTTGTAGTTCAGGTAAAGAGACCAGATGTAGTTTCAAACACAATTAACCATGTGAAGCTACAACAATGAGTATTTTGGAAGTTAATGAAGATTTTCACAGGTAACTTTCAAGGGGTTAGGACTTGTGGTGGGTTTTGTAAAATTAGTAGACGTTAAACAAATGAGGGGGAAAAGAATGCATTTTGGGAGACAAAAAAAAAAGACAAAACACACACACACACACACAAAAAAAACAAATCAGTGGCCATACCAATGAATGGTCTATAAAGGACTTACTGTCTCCTTGCCCACATTTTCATAATCATAAAATCCACTGCACGCCACATAAAACCAAAGGGCTGTCTTTGCAACTGTAGCTCCACAAGGTTTCCTAGCAGCAACCTCAGTCCCTCCAACCAGATGGCTGTCCTGGAGTCCCCTCTTCACAGAAATTTTGGAACTACTAGTGAACAAGTAGGAATACTTGAAAATAGAGAAACTAATGTGGGAAACTGCAAAATGTATTCGGAGGATGATGAAGTTGATGACATCGGTAAAGTAGGCTGAGAGCTTTGAATTTTGAGAGGGACCTGAGCAGAACCATATTTTGGGAAGGTTCAGATTACAGCAGGGATAATTTGGAATGTAATGGAGACTGACATCACATAAAGGAGTAAGAAGTTCTGGGAACAATCCAGGTAGTTAGGATATAAACAAGGGTGGGAAAGTTCAACTGTTTGAAAAGAAAGGACAAAAGAAAGGGTAGGCATGCAGAGATGAATAGAGAAGGCCTAACCAATTACCCCTCCTTGCCACCCCTTGGCAGTCAATTTTTCTTTAAGTAAGAGTTATGTTGACTCATACTTCTTGGTAGCAACATGTGTACAAAGCCTGGGACTTGTTCCTTCAAAACAGGTTCATTTTATAAGGATTTTATTTTAGACTTTAAAGTATCATTTTGTACCATAATAGAATCCTTTATAACATTTTTAAAGCAGGTCAACTATAAAAACAATTCATTTCACTTCAGGAACACTGTGAATTCATTGTTTAGATTATAACTGAGTCTTATCGAGTTTTGAACTTCTTGCCAAAATTTAAGACCATATTTTGCTTTTGAATGCAATGATAGACTGCTATTTGTTGTTCAAGGACTGAGACTGGAAAAAACCCTTTATCCAAACACTACTAGAGCTTTTTATAAACATACAGTATGTTTTTTTTATTTCATTTAAAAAATGTTCTTTATTGTGCCCATACTGACCTTCATTTTTGACCTGCAGAGAAATAGAGGTTTATGGTGGCATGATTTGAAGGGAGGGGGAGCAGCAGTGGTGGCTGTTTAGAGAGTTTGCTCTAGAGAAGCAGCTTGAAAATGTTGACTTGTTATAACTCGCTGTGTTATAATCACCTGGAGAGATTTTATAAAAACAGAATCCCAGAGCCCACCCCTGGAGACCCTGTTTCAGTAGGTCTTTGATGGGGTCTGGGAAACTGTATTTATAAAAGGTCTGTGATGATTCTGCTGCGTTGCCATTCTTCTAAGGAAAGACAGTCCAATTATCCAGAATTTCGTATTGGCAATATCCTGCAGCACAACCTTCCTGAGGGCCAGTTGTTGTATTTATACATCAAGAAACTCCCCTGCCATATTTTTCATTAGGATTTAATACCATCTATCAGACTAAAATCAAGCCAGGCTTTTAGCCTAGGCAAAATTTTACTCTTTATTCATATATGTATTCATTCAGCAAATATGTATTAGCAAGGTATTGTTCCAGAGATACAATGGTGACTAGAACATAGTGGTCCCTTCTTTTATAAAGTTTATATGTAGTGGGGAAATATAATCAGAGCAAGAGAGAGGGAGAGAGAGAGAGGTAAAAAATGTAAAAAGCCAAGGAAGAGTGAAAGAGAACACAGGACCTGAAAGGAGATATTTGGCTCAAGGAGGATTTATTTTCAGAGGAGATATTTATAAAGTGTGTGCGTAAGAAAACTACAAGTGTTAGTGCGGTAAGCCAGGGCTGGAGGAGGCCCAGCTCCTACCATACCTAGGTCCACAGATATAAAGGGAGAGAGTGGTTACAGGACTCTCTTTCTGGATTCAGGGAACCACTCTCTCCCCTCATATCTGTAGCCATCCTCAGAAAAGAGCTGAACAAATGAAATGCAACAACTCTTCTTAGATCCATCAGAGAAGTGAGGTCACAGGGCAAGCCTATGACCCAAAATGGAGAGAGAGGCCAACAGAGAAAGTCACAGCTTAACTGGAACAGAAGCTCACCCCTGGAGCCTGTACAAATAGGAACACTTAAACTGTAATTGATGAATTGTGGATAGTCGAGCTGGGTGAGCTCCATAGTTAAAAACTCTAGGAGTTTTACCCCTAGAGTTCTCACTGTGAAAACTGGAGGGAAATCCTCAGTCTTCCTGCAGGGGAAGGGGAAAGAAACCATTTTAAAACACACTCAGAATATTCTGTTCTTTTCAACAAAGGACAACCCTCAAAAGAAACTATTTTAGTGGAGACTAATCATTTTGGGTTTTACCGGAGCCTACCTGACATGAGGGAAGGGACGTACTGAACTTTAGCCCTCTCTAGACATCCTGCTTCACCTAAGGAAGGAGCGGAAGCTAAGAAGCATTTGTTAAGGTTACAACCAGGTGTGCAGGTTCACTAAAGGGCAGACCAAAAGATAGGATTAGAGAATACTTACCCTGCTCCCATACTTTACCACCACATCAGTAGGGCTCCTGTTTAATAACTGAGAATTACAGTGGGGAAAACATTGTAAAGCTCATACCTCACTTAAGAAGAAGTCTCTGGGGAAAACCCAAAGGCAACTGGAAAAATTAAAAGAAGAACACCAGAGCAAATTAGCCTTCAAAGCCTACAGCTATGGCAAACAGAACACATGGCATAACTCCTAGGCAGATAAACATAAAACACGAAACAAAATGTCTATTTACCACAGTTCTTTTTACCTGGTGTCCAGCTTCAAAAGAAAATTACAAGGCATGCAAAATGACAAAAACCACAGCCTGAAGAGGCAGGACACATGTCAGAACAAGACTCAGGTATGGCAGATATTTTGAAATGGTCAGAATTGGAATTTATAATAACTGATTAATATGCTATGGGCTCTAATGGAAAACATGGATAATAGGCAAGAACAGACAGAGAATGTAAGAAAAGAGTTGGAACTTCCAAGAAAGAATCAACAGGAAAAGCTAGAAATAAAAAATACTGTGTAATGGATTGAATTGTCTCCCTGCAAAAGTCATGTTCAAGCCCTAACCCTAAATCCCGTGAATGTGATCCAATTTGGAAATAGGGTCTTTGAAGATGTGATTAGTTAAGATGAGCCCAAACAGGATTAGGATGGGTCTTAATCAAATAAGGAGAGGGAATTTGGACACAGTAGGAGACAAGGAGAGAGAAGATGGCCATGTGGCAGAGGTGGACATGAGTTATATCACGGATTGCTGATGAGCCACCACCAGATCCCTACAGACTGCAGAGGAAGCAGGACCAGCTGGCACCTTGATGTTGGACTTGTAGCCTCCAAAGCAATGAAACTATAAATTGTTTTCTTGAGCCATCCAGTTCCTGATACTTTGTTAAGTCAGCACCCATGGATAAAACACACTGTAACAGGGATGAAAAATGCCTTGGGACTGAACATGGCTGAGGAAAGAATCAGTGAACTTGAAGATATGTCAATAAAAACTGCCAAAACTGAAATGCAAAGAGAAAATACCCAATTACAAAATGTGTAACATATACATAATGGGAATACAAGGAGAAGAAAGAGAAAGGAAAAGAAGTAATAAGGGTTGAGAATTTTGCAAAGTTAACGACAGACACCAAAACACAGACCAAGGAAGCTCCGAGAACACCAAGCAAGATAAATACCAAAAATCTACCTCGAGACATATCATATTCAACTGTAGAAAATCAAACATAGAGAAAGTCTTTAAAGAAGCCAAAGGAAAAATTTGCCTCACCTACAGAAGAGCAAGGATAAGAATTACATTGGACCTCTCTGCAGAAACATGCAAGCAAGAAGAGAGTGAAGTATTTATGATGTTGATAGAAAAACTCACCAAGCTATAAATCTGTACCCAGAAAAATTATCCTTCGAAACTCAAGGAGATCTGGAACTAGATAAAGCCAATGTGCAACATTGTGTAATAAATGCTACTGATTATAATTTTTTAAAGTGAATGAGAAATGAAAACTTCCTCAGAAAAACAAAAACTGGGGAAATTTGTTGCCAGTAGACCTGCTTTGCAAGAAATGCTAAAAGAAGTTCTTCAGAGAGAAGGAAAATAATATAGGTCAGAAATTCAGATCTAGATAAAGAAAGGAAGAATGTTCAAGAGGGAATACATAAAGGCAAAATAAAAATGTTTTTATTTTTCATATTCTTAACTGATCTAAGAGATAACAGATTATTCTAAGTAATAATAGAGAGAGAGCAAGAAATAGATGACTCAGAAGAGAGAGAATAATTGCAGAAGAAAACAGAATGGATTTGGTACAACTTACAGTTACTTAAAAATACATATATTCCCTTAATTTAGTGATTGCCTTTTATTTACTTGTTAATAAAAGAATCTCTTCATCATCCAACTGTCATTTGGACAGTTGATAATTCCATCCACATTCATGTCCATAGTTCTGGCATACTTTGGACATAAAAAATATAAAAATATAAGTATATATATCTACCAGATAATAGACCGAATTAAAATGCCATCACTTTTAAAGAAATGGTATTCTATGTAACTATAATAATGATTCATCCTTCTATAATAGTCTTGTATCAAACTTATTAAACTGTTGACTTGCACATCAAGACAGCCAGAGAATCCAAAAATGAAATAAATTATGGAATTAACAATAAATAGAGAAGGACATTACTAGGTCACTAAGCAAAGACAGCCTTTCTCTAGACAACAAGGAAATAATCATGGAAAGATAAGATGCATTGAACACTAGGAGATAGTAACCCTCATGTTTACAGCAATATTAACAATTATCATTTGTATAGTATTTTATACTATGACCAAAAGGCACCAACATTGGAAACTAATAGACATTTAAGTTGGAAAACAAGAATAATAAAAATTAAAAGACAAATGTCAAACTAGAGAAAGCATATGGTCAACAAAAGGATAATACACTTACTGTTTTGAAGCTACAACAACAACAACAAAAATGGATCCAAAAATTTTTAAATGGATAAAAATGTGAACAGTTATTCACAAAAGAAGAAACGCCCATAGACATCAAAACATGAGAAATACTGATAATCAAAGAAATATGATGAAATAAAATTTTAAATCAACTTGCATATCTATATTTTAAAACCAATTCTCTCAAATAACTATTGGGTTAAGGAGGAAACATTAAAATGAAAGATTATATATTTAGAAAATAAGGAAATGGCATGCTTTTAGCCTCAACTTAGCTATAATCGTGTGTCATTATTCCAAATGAAAGGGGAAAATTAAACTGCTCAACCTAGAAAAGAGTGGCAAAAAAGGTGTTCTTAAGAGAACAGGAATAAGGAAATAATAAACCTAAAGTATGGATAATACAAGAAAACAGAAAATGTGTAATACTTGGTAAAAAGATGATTTAGAAGATGAGTAGAAAAATATGCAGCAAATTTAATCAAGGAAAAAAGAATGAAGTATACATATGAAGAGAATTTTTAAATTTACAAATAATTAAATAATATACTGTATAACTACAATTTGTATATATGTTTGTATGTATATGCAAAGCCTGGAGAGGGAAAGTATACTGAAATGTTAATAAATGTCCTCTCTGTGTGATGGTATTGCAAGTAATTTTTATTGTCTTCTTTGGGTTTTTGTATATGTTCCCATCTCTTACAATGGGCAAGAATTAAAAGAATAATAACATTATGAAATATCTTAAAATAAAATTTCAAGTAAATACTACACATAATTATAAAATAATGAGTTTAAGTATCTAAAAATAATATAAATATATGGAAAATATGGATCATCAAAATATTAAGCATTACATATTACAAATCGTAGATAAGTAGATATCAATATGTTAATAGTATTTCTCTCCCAATGGTGGAATTATGGAAAATATTAAATGTCTTTCCTTTGCTTGACTGCATTTTCTAAATTTTCTACAATATATATCATTTTTTTAATAAAGAAAAATTTGCTTTTAAAAAAAATATTGATGCAAGAAGAAAGAGTATTTAATGTGATTCCGTTTAAAAAAAGTCAATATTAAAATTCTTACCATTTCTCCAAAACCTGTATATGTAGAGTTAGCTCTCAACTTTGGAGAAATAAATGCATCCGATTCGATCTACACGGTTCTACAGTAGAGAAAAAGTTCAAATGGGATGCATTTTAACAAGTAAATGCTGGAGGTATAAATCTCAGTTCACAACCTCGACCTTGCAGGTACTATAACTGCTTTTCTTTTTCAATTCAGGATGGAAGATTTCCCAGGATTGTGTCCAAATTCTAGGGGGCTTACCTCGTCCTGCAGTGTCACAGATGGCCATCTGATCCTCAAAGACCTTCACTCTTTCAGCAGCTGCTGCATTCCTGGCTTCTCCCTGGGGCCCTTGGTGGTGCCCGGGGGCATTCCCCTCCCCCAGCTCTCCACTCCCTTTGGCTGGCTCACCTGCTACTCCTGGCAGCTCCTATGTGCTTGGGAATCACCCTGCTCTGGTAGGGTAACCTGGAATATCTCAGCTCCACAAATCAGCCTGGGGTTTCTGTTTCCCCCACAGAGGTTGGTCTGGGTTTGTAGCACGCTGGCTCACCCTTTCTGAGACCTACTGAGGTTTCATTTTCTTAGTTTCCCTTGCAACTTTTTACTCTTCCCTAGCGCAGGGAACCATTTTCATCATCTTGGTAGAGAAATCTTGTTACTAATTTCCTTATCATCTCCCGAGAACTTTCTTCCTAAAACAATCTATTTTTTCCCCCCTCTTTCTGTCGCTCACATGCCTTTCCTTAAGCAAAGAATTTCGATGGCTTGGATGGGGGCAGGGGGTGGGGGAAGGTCAAGGGGAAAGGAAATGCTGAGAGAATAAACATTTCGTATTCCAAAAATAGTTCTGATACTAAAAATGTGACCGAGAGAGCATTTATAGACGCCGCTTAGGGTGACTGCCTGACGCCAATTCCTCTTTATCTGAAAACTGTCCTAATGCGCCATGGTTGCTGCCCAAAGTCATGTCTATGCTGTGTGACCCCTGCCCTTGCAGCCACTGCAGTAGATTTTAACTCAAACTGGCCAGTCAGGTTTTGTGCCAGGAATGTGTGATTTTGGGCAGAGAACCCAGAGACTTACAGCGGTGATTGTTGACCACGAGCTACAGTAATGACGGTAGAAGGTCCTGAGCCCAGCTACTGAAGTCCCCAGAGCCGCCCTGGCGCCCTTTCCTCAATCCTTGGTTATTGAGTTCTTCCTGGAGTCTCTGAGATATTTCAGGATAATCCAATAAGTTTTCCTTTCTGCTTAACCAGAGTCCGTTTCTTTTACTTGCCACATAAATAGCATCAACACCAAATCATAGAGTACCACCGTATCTGAATTCATAAATGAAATAGTAGAGCGTGCAACTCGGCAGGATAATAATTAAATTGGGAGTTATGGGTTTACTTGGTGTCAATTTAATGGTGCCTGATTTGTTCTTTTTTAAGTTCCATGAAAAAAAATGTATGACAGTGAACACATACTAGAGAAAATCAGCCATATTATTAGAAATTGAACATAAGCTAGGACTATCAGAGGACAAAATCAGAGAAATTTTAACTAACAGCACCATCAATGAGGATAAATAGAAAAATACATTTTGGGGCACTACACACTGGACTCCAAACCAGTACAGTGTGGAAGTGTCAAAGTAGGTAGGAAAACAGGCTAAATATGTTACTGCTGGCCAGAATATCCAGGATCACTGCAGAGAAAAATAAGCAGGCATCCCCCTTCTGTCCAGAGCCATCCTCAAAGGTGACCTCTTCCTCTCATGCCACCCGTCAGCTTAGATTTTTCTAAGACTATATAACAGCCAGTATTCAAGGAAAATGGGTTGTCAGAACAGAAGGCATAGTCAGACTGTAGCTATAGACAGAGGCAAGGAAAAAGAGCCTAGGAAATGCTGTGTGCTGGGGCATGCAGGTTTTCACTTAAAACCTCTCTAAAAGAACTGCAGGCTGCCTTGAAATCAATAGAAGAGCTGGAGAGCTTGTCAAAAAGGACAACCAGCAAAAATCCCATTTCATTGCTGCACACTCCAACTGGAGAAACAAACGAAAAGACAAACAAAAACAGGGCCAGGGAGATGCAAACTGATCTATCCTTCTGAATCTCCTTAAGGGGGAGGGAGACTAGAAGCAGGGGTAAAAATGAGGCTTCAAGCCCACTCTGTGGTCAAAACTCGAGGCAACTATAGAATCGATTTTTCAGGTTGGATCACTTTTGCAACTAAAAGGGAGTTCTAACAGTGATGTTGGGACAAGAGGTTTAGTTCAGTGCTCCAGGAAATACCCCACTGTAGCAGTTTGGTATAGTTTATGAATTCCAAAAATAGATATTAGATTATATTTGTGAATTGGTTTGTTCCTCTAGGCATATGAGATTATATTGGATTCAGAGCTTTCACTTTTACGTGATTAAGTAATGATTAAGGCTTTGACTGGACCACATCAGTAGGACATTGCATCCTCGGCCCCTTGGTGGGCAGTGACTCAGAGAGGAAAGGACATGCAGAGAACAGAGTTTGCAGTTTTAATGCTGGAGCTCAGCGAAGTAAGCACACAGAGAAGTAGATCCATGAGGAAAGAGAGAAGGCTCAATTAGACATAGCAGGGGCCCGGGGAAGAGAGACGAGCCCTTCACCTCAAAGTTTACAGCTGGCCTTGTGGAGAGAGCAGAGCAGTTGAGCCTGGAGAGAAATGAGCCCCGGGAGAGAGACAAGACTTATCCCAGCCTACAGCTGAATTTGGAAGAAGCTGGAACCACAGAGCCTTAAGAGGAAGAGGAAGCCTGAATCCTGGCAGACGTTGGCAGACATCTTGCTCCAACACGTGGCAACAGACTTTGGTGAGGGAAATAATTTACTCTTTATGGCCTTGTGACTGTAAGCTTCTACCCCAAGTAAATACACTTTATAAAAACCAACCGATTTCTGGTACTTTGCATCAGCACCCCTTTGGCTAATACACTCACCAAAACTGTGTTGTTGAATCTCACCTGAGTCAAGACCTAAGATAGAAATAAGCCAACCTGGAGCTATTTGAAAAGGGTGTGTGCACCAAAGGAAAGGCAGAGTTTGTAATGAGGAGCTTATCCTCATTTCTGAGGAAGAGGAAGAAAACTCTGGAGCATATCTCCTTAGAGTCCTCAAAAAGATGCAGGGAAACATAACTTCCATGAAATGATTACAAACCCAGAGCAGACAGACCATGCTGATGGCAGATGTGAAAGGGGAGTTTGATGTTTGAGCCACATCGGCAGAAAGAGCTGCTTCCTGCATCGCATTGTTTAACACCATTTTACTCCCGATAAGCCCAGCTACACATTCCCTGGCAGCAGAGTTTCAGGATGTGAGCTTCCCAGTTTCATATCCAATGTTCTGCAGTTTACATGTGCACATGGAAAAGTTGAAATTTAGGGCAGTGGTGTATAAGACAAGAACAAAAAACAGAGCAAAGTGCAAGGAAAGCACATCCAATGAAGAGCAAGGTCATGCAGCTGTCTCCTGAAACCTAGCAGGGTTCCCAGTCTTTCTAAGTTCTGCCTGCTCTGTATTAAGGGGAATATCATTTCACCCAGTGGGAGGTCTCTGATAGAAATGATTCATAAAGAAAACAGAAAAAGTATGTCCTTTAAATAATTAAGATGAAGATGATATTTCAAAAAAAGACTAAATATAAAATAAAGCTATCGCTTTATATAAAGCGATAGCTTGAGAAAGGAATACTGGCTTTGCTTTATTCTGTAAAGAATTAATTCCCACTCAAGGAGACCAACATTAGAATCCCACAACAGATAATTATGAGGGACTGTAGTTGACAATAATGACAGATGTAATAATAAGAATATTAAAAATAATAAGGCACCTCGGCAGGATAATAATTAAATTGGGAATTATGTATATTAATTAATATACATAATAATTAAGTATATTGTACACTTATTATGAACCAAATACCTCAACAAAGGTTTGTGCATCATTGCTCATAACAATGGTGAGAAGATGAAACATCTCCAATTTACAAATGAGGAAACACTAAGTAACCTGCCCAGGTTCCCACTACCAGAGAATGGCAGAGCTGGTTTGCATGCACGTCCTCCCAGTTCAAAGACTGTGTTGTTAACCATATCGCCAAACTGCCTACAGGGTCCTGAGCTCAGCAAGGCGTAGGCTAAATAGGAGCTTCTTTGAGAGTCTACTATCTAAAGAAGCCCATAAACATTGAAAACCTAGTTTTGCAGAGAGAATCCCCTGACCTTAGTAGTAGTCATTCCAGTACTACTTAATTGGGATGACAATTACTCAATTGGATGACAATTAATTGGAAAATAGTTCCACTCGAGATATAGCTCCAGAAGCAAAGTGCAGTTGGTGCCCATAAGTTACAATGCTAGTCACAATAAATACAATTATCCCAGTGCATATCCATCATAGCTGACTTTCTGCAGAGGAATATCATGTTATAAGATTTCTTTATTAATACATATTTTTTTTTCCTAAGAGTCTATGTCTAATGTTAAAATATTCTCATGCCACCATCAAGCAGTAAATCCCAAATTCAGAGGGAGGGCAGAACTTTCTTTGCACTCAGAGTAAATAAAGTAAATACTGCTTTAAAATTCTGCTTGGAAAATGACTTTTCCATGCTTACGTTGAACAAGTAGAATATTGATAAACACAAGATTTATAGGCAATGCATGCATTTCGTGGGAGCTGAGATTTAAAACTCCAGTCCATGGAATGTATATATTCCCATTCTGTCAACTTAATGGAATAAAGGTATACCATTCTGACTGCAAAAAAATGTCCCCAGAAATGTGTTTACATAGAGAATTTTATGGTATGATAAAGGTCACTCAGCAGTTTGGCCTTTTCCTTTCTTTGGTAATGGGAGGCAGCGGGAACCGGCATTCTCATGAGCAGGAGAATATGGCAATCCTCACTGGAGTTCAACAGCCTAGAAGCAGATGTGGGGCAAGCTTCCCCACACAGCTTCTGCAAGCCTGTTTCACTGCTGACTCGCAGTGTATCTGCAGTGGGGATTTCCTGAGTTAAGAAGATGGGAAGGCAAACAAATAGGCATCTTTCTTTCAACATGTTAAACAAAAGTATATAGCTTGATGGAGTAGCTGCAAGCCACGGTCATTTGCTTTTTTAAAAATGTGGCTTTTTAAAGTGAAGGTGAATTTGAACATCTGGAATTATTTTTGAAAATAAATTACTTCTTAACTGAAACATTAAATGGCAATTTTTTGGCAAGTGTTGTATCTCAGCATTACTTAAAAATGAACTCTTGGCAAACCACAAACGTAATGTTCTCCTATGAGATCAACACATAATTTGCTGTATTCTTAGAATTATTATGCTTGAACTATTTCTAGAGATTTTGCCTAGCAGGAAATGAGTGTAGGGTGAAGTGGAGATGACAAGCCCTGCTGTTTCTCATAGTAGATTTATCAATCGATATTCCAGTGTGTAACTGCACAAAGTCATGAAACATTACAGGCAATTGTCTTTACACACTTGGTTTCGAATCTTATTCCCACAGTCAAAGTCAAAATCTGTGAAGGTCATATCTGATGTACAGAAAGGCAAACATTAGTGTGCACTCAAACACACACATACACACAAACTCACACACACATTTATTTGAAAGAAAATAGAATAACTGTGCCAAGATTTCATAGCATGGGAACCTCTTCTTTGCAGAAAAAAGATTCCTTTAATTATGTTTCTGTGAATCTCTGGATGTGTAACAACTGTGATTTCTAATCATTCTTCAATCAACATGTTTACTTTACAATGCACAATTTCTGTATGTGTGTGTATGTATGTGTGCTTCCTATCCATGAAATGCTTTGATCAGCACCAAAAGTTAGTGATGGAGCAGAGCTTTATTGTGGGAAGAGGAAAAAATAATGAGATACCATAAATAAAATGATAATGATGATGATAAAAATGAAAAATGATAATTGTATAACAATAAAGTGTATTAACTGAGGTATACCAGTATAAAAATATTTACAATCAAATGAACTAAGGGGCCTGCAAGAGGTACTGAAGCAAATTTTATTTATTTATTTAATTTGTTTGTTTATTTTCTTTTATTAATACTCCCTCAGAAGGCCTTGGGAAAACTCTGCAGGCTAACATGCATTCTGGGATTTCCTCTGCAAAAGAACTCTAATCAACAAGAATTATAGGTGTTTTCCCGTCTGAGTAGGAACATATCTTCAGTGGTTCATTCTGTTGTTTTGGTAGCCTTACTTTGTATTGGTAAGAAAATATTTAAGATGGATAAGATCCTATCCTCCTAGGAAGAAGGAAACATTTCTAGAAACTTGGAAATGCCCATTCGGCATGTGTAAGAAAGCGAAGTCATCTTTTACCACATGTGTAACCTAGTAAGAGACAAAATGATAGTCTGTTCTTAGTGAAAAGGGGGCAGCGGGGATTCGACACTCCTCTGGAGGAATGTCTCACCACCTAGGCCACCTGTCCTCCCCAGTAGAATATTCAGGAGCAAGAACATTGATTGGCACCAGTCGTATACATGAAAACCTAACTTTCTAGAATGGCGCAATTTGATATATAAGTCCCTGGCATTGCCTTTATTATGAAATGAAGGTATTATTGCAATAAAATGAATAATTATGCCCCTCTCAGTTTCTGTGAGTAAAGAGTTTACTCATAAGTTCCCAGCAAGTATGTCAAATGGTTCTTGTAAAGCTGAGACAAAAATCTATGTTAATATCCAAGAGGAAAACGATTCTGATATTGCCTCTCATTCAAATCTTAGTGTTTGAATTACTTTCATGGGTCTCAGATTTCAGACTGCATCAGTTACCTGGAAGCCTTGGTAAAACCAGATTGCTGGGCCCCACCTTTAGAATTTCTGAGCTGGTAGGTCCCATCGGAGCCCAAGGTTTTACATTTCTAACAAGGTCCCTGGGATTCTGATGTGCCTAATGGGGGACCACACTTTGAGAACCACAAATCTAATTTAACTTATTTTTGACTCCACTGGAAGGTAATGAAAAGGTTCAGTATTAGTGATCAAAATGCTATCAGTTGCATTGGGGGTGACTTCCTCTCTTTCTAGATATGTACAGACTCCTTGAAAATCTTTGTAAATAGAAATATTAGCTAGCATGTATTGAATGTTTAATCAAGAATAATAAAATTACTACAACCGAGTATTAAATTCAATCAAGCCAAAAAAAAAAAAAAAAATGAGATTACATGTATAACAATTCTCATTGTGAGATTAAAGAAAACTCTTGAAGGGATAAAGTATTTCCCTGACCATACCCTTTAAGAAAATGTAAATTTTGCATTCAGCAAATATTTGAGTGCCTACTTGCATCAAGTGCTCTTTCAGACAAATGAGGACACAGCAGTGTGTAAAATAGATAAAATCCCTGTCCTCTTGGATTTTTTGTAATGGGAGACTGTATTAGTCAGCCAAATGCATGCTGATGCAAAGTACCAGAAATCTGTTGGCTTTTATAAAGGGTATTTATTTGGGGTAGAAGCTCACAGTCACAAGGACATAAAGCGTATGTTACTTCCCTCCTCAAAGTCTGTTGCCACGTGTTGGAGCAAGATGGCTGAAGACATCTGCGAGGGTTCAGGCTTCCTCTTCCTCCTAAGGATCCGTGGTCCCAGCTCTTTCCGTTCTCAGCTGTAGGCTAGCATAGGCTTTGTCTCTCTCCTGGGGCTCGATTCTTTCCTGGCTCGGCTGCTCTGATCTGTCCGCAAGGTCAGCTGTAGACCATCAGGCTCTCTCTCTTCCTGGGGCCTCTGCCGTGTCTATGGAGCCATCTCTAGTCCTCTGTGTTCTTCTCCTGTGTATTTACTTCCCGGGGCTCCAGAATCAGAACTCCCTCCTCTGCCATATCATTTTCTCTGTGAGTCCTCACCTACCAAGCAGGGGTGGGGACGCAACATCCTACGTGGCAGAATCAAAACCTTAATCATAATTTAATCAAGTAAAAGCTAAACCTCTGAATCTAATACAATCTAATACACACAGAGGAACAGACCAGTTCACAAACACAATCCGATATCTATTATTGGAATTCAGAAACAATATCAAACCGCAACAGAGAGAGACAAGGAACAAACAAAGTATAGAGGGTGTCAGAGGATGCTCTGGAGCAAAATGAAAAGAGAAGTGGGGTGGGGTGAGGGATAGTGGTCTCCAGACTGTCCGGGCAAGTGCCATGGAAGAGGTGATGTTCAGATAAAAGAGGGAAGAGTGTGAGGGAATGTGAGGGCGTGAGCGCAAGTACAAACTCCCAAGGTGAGCAAAGCACAGCAACGTACGTTCCTTTGATAGTCTTCTACGCGACCTGTATGACAATACCCTAATAGAGAGCTTAAGATAAAAATGAGCCTATGGTAACTAATAGGAAGATTTTTTTTTTTCAGAGTACTAGGCAGATAATTTGAGGGGACATGGTACCAAGGAAGCAGACGTGAGGTGGCTGGAAGAGTTAAGACGGAAGATCGAGAAGTCAGGAGAGCATGCACGTAGCCCCGCTTATCCCCTGGGACCCTTCTCCTACAGAGCTCGGCTCCCTGGACAGGAGGGGTGGGGGCTCTGTCCACCGACTCCTGCCCCCATTGGTTATGGGCTGCTCCTGGCCACTTTACTCACCTGCTTCCTGGGTTCCTTTGTGTAGACTGGGCAGCCTTCCTCGGCTTCAGAGAGAGCTCCCAGGAAGCAGAGAAGACAGCGGGGCCCTGGCGGTGCAGGGAATGCCTGGAGGGAAGAGAATGCTTACGTGGAACTTTCTGGCCAGTGCAGAGAATCAATTGTTAAACAAATAAACAAAAAGCAGACAATGAGCTGTAGAGTTGACAATAGATTGTAAAAATTCAAGAGCTCGACTTTTATCTTTGCCTGAGAAATAAGCCAGTATATTTAAGATCTTTAGATGTACAGGGTTCCTATCTGGAATGATGGAAATGTTTTGGTGATGGTAGCAAACATTGTGAACATAATTAACAGCACTGAAATACATATCTGAATGTGATTAAAAGTGGAAATGTTAGAATGTATGTATGGTAACAATAAAAAATTTTTTAAAAATCCATGGAATTGCATTACACACACGGTGAACCTTAAGTTAAACCACGGACTATAGTTAATAGTACAATTATAAAACATGTGCTTTCATCAATCACAACAAATGTTCTACACCAATGCAAGGTGTTAATAATAGGGTGGGCTATGGGAATCCTGTATTTGATGCATGAATGTTCTATAAACCCACAATTTCCCTAATAATAAAAAAAACACAATCTAAGCCATTATACTGCCTCACCAAAGTGAGTCATGAGGGCACTCACAGACAAGACCATCTTATTTTAATTTTGTGTAAGGAAATTTGGAATTTGTTTAAAAATCAAGAACACTTTATTGGACTTTATTGGAGCCCAGCTTCCATGTCACAGAACATAGAAGAAACAATTTGACTTGAAAAGCTTTCAGAGAATTCCAGTAGACTCCTGTTAGTTTTGAATAGCACTCGATTTTTTTACCTAAAATACCAGAACCTGCTGGTGTGTTGATGAAGTTTATCGTTTTGAGTTTAGCTTGTCTCTCCTTGTCTCTGTCTATAGCCATGCAATTGGTGACGTCACCTCCATGGTGGCATAAGTTCCATCTTGGCCAGCTTCTACCCACATTGTAGAGCTGCCCTAACCTCTTTTCTGACCTCAAAAGCCATATATCTAACTGACCCTTGACAGGTCCATTTGGATGTTTAGTGATCAGTGTTTCCAAAATCGAGATCCTGATCACCGCTTCCCAAACAGGATGGTAGCTTCATCCATCCAATGGCACTGTCCTCCAGCACACATCCAGTCCACCAGAAAGACCTGCTGGTTCTGTGATAAAGATCTGCCCAGAACTGTCCACTTCCACAGTGCTCAAATAGGGACCCACCTGCCATATGTCTAGACATTTTAAAGTTATAAGTCAAATCAACAAACTAATTTTATAAAAGACAAAAAATGCTCTCCTTCTTCCATGACAAACACCCCTTCATAATAATGTGGGAAACCAAGTTCTCAGATTCTACAGAATTTCAGAGTAGAATGTGTCAGCTGGTGGAGGGAAGAGCTAGCCCCTGCCTATGGCCTCATGACCCAAGCCCTTTTCTCTTCCCATCCCTGGCTTCTTGGCACATGAGGACATCCCAGAACTCAAGCTCAAGTTCCACTCAAGCATCCTCCGAAAAGCTGCCCCGTGGCCACTCAGCAGACTCAGGGATGCACGCCAGCTGTGGTTCAGCTGTCACTATATAAAGATTGATCTTTCTCATCTTATTTCATATTTTCAGTACTATATTTCAGTTTCTTTCTTCCTCTCCCTTTTTGTCATCCTTTGAATAGACAAAATTTTCTTCTGCTCCTCCTGAGAGCTATACATTCTAATTTTATTCTCCTTACACTGACATTTGCCTTTTTTGGACTTACATATATGCTTTTATTTCCCTTTCATTGTTTAAAGGTTATTACTCTTTATGTCTTTTCTCTGGATAACAGAAGAGCTTAGCTTGTTCCCATCTGGTCTGTAAGAGTCCAGGGCTTGGGCTCTGAGTAATAGATTTGTGCTCTTGCAAAGTAGGGTGTGTGTATGCATCTCCCAAATGCCTTATCCTGTGGGCTGTGCGTATTCCAAGTTCCAAGCAAATGAATCAGTGCACTGAAGGGAGGCACACAGCTCTGGGGAGACCCAACCCTCCACAGAATTCCCAGCAGAGGCCCACCCCAGGCCATGTGTGGGATAAAAAGGGGGTGCAGAAAGAATATCCTACTCAAGTCCACCCCCATCTAGGACCTCCATCCCTCTCCACACAAGGAAAATACCACCACTACCCACCCCCCAAAACTGGGCATCCAACCACCTTCTGTCTCCCACCTTATTTAATTGGCTTCTTTTAGTTACAGAGTATTGTTCTGAACTTTATGAATCACTGTATGTCTTTCCTGGAATCCCCTGGAGCTGGTGTGGGGGAAAATGGTGGCTACCTCTGTTTTATGTTAACATCTTTCCACACAAGCATTTTATGTATCGGAGGGATGTGGCCCAAAAGGGATTGGGAATGAACTTCTACAGCAGTAATAGCTCCAAACTACTGCTGACAGTGGGGAGAATTTCATGTCACTACCCAGGAGGTATTGTGACATTTGCTTCAAGGAATCTATTTCAAAAATCAAATTTACTCAAAGGAGATTAAAGATGTTTGGAAGAAGAGCCTGCCCTCAAAGTACTGACACAGTCACTTCAGCCTACACAGACCCACCCGCCCCGCTAGCGCAATGGACAGCTGCGTTTGGAGAAACAAGGGGCCTCCTAAAGCCATTGGCAAAGGCTGGTCCTCCATGGACCTTCGAGAAAGCACATAGCAAAGCCTAAGGAACTTCTCCAAATTGTAATGAGATTTCTCCATTTTCCTAACTCAAGAGTTAGACCAAATGTGCTCCCAGGCTACGCATGTGTCTGCACTGGTGGGATCCTCCCAACTACGGGTACCGCGGCTTTGGCAATCTGAGCAGGCATTACCAGAGAAGCAGCCTCTCTTAAAGAATGTTCTCCTTGCAAAGCTATTTAGATTGGGCATGCACACCCAATGTTCTCCTTGCAAAGCTATTTAGATTGGGCATGCACACCCAATGTTCTCCTTGCAAAACTATTTAGACTGGGCATGCATACCCAATGTTCTCCTTGCAAAGCTATTTAGACGGGGTGCCTAAGCAATAGGAATTTTAACTAAAGTGAACCATTTCATGCAGCTTTCAAAACAAATGTGTTGAGATGAGCAAAGTAGCTCTTTATTGTGGAAGCTTGTTGAAAGTATGTTGAATGTAGAAAAATAATGCAGGAATTGTAAAAGAGATTGCCCATATTGGAAAAGCTTGGAAAATTATCTTGAGATATTCATCTTATAAAAGGAGTTTATTAGAAGCACCCACGGCTGAGGCGGGTCTGTATCTGGCATGACCAGGTATGTGATGGGTCCTCCTGTGAGCAGTTAGCAGAGCAAATATTGCATCTCTCCACTCAGGTACCACATCCAGTGCTATCCTGGAGCCAGCTCAGATCAGCTCGCGAGAGCGGGCTGTTAAATACACAAGGATTTGGTGAGATGGTTAAACTATTCAGATCTTAAAATCGGCTCTGGTGGGAGTTTTACACTGCAGAAATTGGCAAATGCTACAAACCAAGGTTTTGCTTTGTTTTTTTTTAAGCCAGCATGCTACTGTGCCCCTTCCAGGAGAAGGAATGTGGAAAGTGGGCCAAGGTGGTCCCACTTCTCAAGGGGTGAGAAAAGACAACTCCACCAAGCCTGTGGCCCTCAGTCTTTCAGGTTGGGCCTGGAAAATAGATCAAGCATGCAACACAATATTATGGACATTTTGGAAAAGCACCCATTGCTCAAGTCTATGGATCTGAGGATTCAGTTCTTAGAGTTGAAATGGAATCTGAAAAACCAACATTTTGCACATTTTTGTAGGTTAGTATTCCTGAATGATGGTGATAATTTCAGCATAAAGATTAACTGGCCAAGGTTTGGGTTTCACTACTTCAGAAAAACTTTCTTTAAATCCTTAATACACTTTCAAAGTAGTTGTAATGGAGAAAGAGCAGAAAAGAAGCAGGCCAGAAAATTGCTGATATTTACTAGAGAAGGAAACTTGTCAGCACCAGGTACGTGGTGCTAGTCACCCCCTGCCGGTTTAGATTCAGCAAGCTGAGTGGCAGAGCACCAACCCAAATACCGGAAGGCCAGGTTAGGTAATCAGGGAGTCCGAGCCCAGCTAGAAGCTTCCCAGCTGAGATCTGAGTCAGTGAAAGACGGGAATTTGTTCCTCATGACTCAGCAACAGTGCTAAGGCTTTAACACTCCAAGCTAAGAGCAAAGTATGATTTAATATGGAGAGGGAATTCAGATATCACACGAGCACGTGTCCTTTTTCTCACTTATCTCACAAAAGGTCCTGGTTAAAAAGACCCAGCCACCGAAAAGGCAACACTCAAGGAATGTTGCAGCCAAAAACATAAAGGAGCGAAGAAAATATATTTACAGACTTCAGAACATCAAGAAGGACCCTCGTCTTGGAGATAAGTGAAGATGGAGAATCATTGTCTGAGTAAGAACCATGCACTGAGTGGCAACCCAAGGGGCAATTGCAAGAAGACTTGGGTTAATTACTCAAGTAATTGTTTTCCAGGCAGAAATCTCCACATAGAGAGTAATGTCTGAGAGAATGGTCCAAAGTTATTCTGGAAAAAAAAAAAAAAGGAGTTTTGTTTAGGTACAAAGGACATGGTGGAGACCAGAGGAAAAAGAGGGAAGGCAGATGTGAGAAATGTCCCGAGGAAACTGCACCCTGGGTCTCTCGCCGCCTTAGCTGTTCTTCTGCCGGTTGATGGGAAATCTCACCTCAATTCTGAGGGTTTTGTAATTAGTGTAAACTCTTCCCAGATTCTGACATGTGATGTATCTTATCGTTAGTGCCAGAGCTGCTGTGGGCTTTACATTCTCGGCTTTTCAGGTTTCCTTGGGTATTTTAAAAAGAAAGTCAGAAAGAACAAATAAGGTGCTATTTCCCAATCAAAATATTTTCAGAAAGTCCACTATAATATTTCATTCATTAAGAAATAATAAAAGGAAAAAAAACTTAGAAAAAGAAAAAAACAGATTCAAAGGGCTTGGATATATGTTTACAGTCAGCATACAATATAGCACAGCAGATGAAACTGAACTCTCAACCTAGATTCAAGTGAGCATATTTGAAGTCACAATATTCCCACTTTACAATGGTGTTAGGTTCACACACAGAAGGAAGAATGGGGTTTCGCTGTAGTTATTGATCATTTCTGCTCAATAAGGAAAATACATAATTTCATATCCCTTGGATGCCTAATAATCAGGCTGGAAATTTGAAATCCCTTTCTGTGATAAAGACAGAAGGTTAATTCCCTGAGATGGAGGGAAAAGTGCTAACATTTTATTAATTCAACAAAATATTTCCAAGCACCAGTTTTGTGACCATGATGGTAGATGGTAGAATTACATATATAAATGAAGCATATTTTCTGTTCTCAAGGGACTTAGATACTGCTAAGGGAGACACTCGAAAAAGCTTATTACATTAGAGCTTAGTGACAGTAATGATAAAGGTGTGCACTTGATAAACTACAATGTTCATTTATATGATGAGTATTATATTCACATATAGGAAAGCTATCTTAATTGTGGAGAGGTCCAGTAATTTGACATGGAGAAAATTAATTATTTAATAAATATGGCTATAGATTCAGAAGGAAAATGACTATAAGGGACTATTTTTAAAGATTTATTTTTATTTATTTATTTCTTCCCCCACCCCCACCCCTGTTGTTTGCACTCACTGTCTGTTCCCAGTGTCTATTCGGTGTGTGCTTGTCTTCTCTTTAGTAGGCACTGGGACCTGAACCCAGGACCTCCCAGGTGGGAGAGAGGCACCTAGTCACTTGAGCTACCTCCGCTCCCTGCTTGTTGTGTCTCTCATAGTGTTTCCTCATTGTGTCTCTTCATTGTGTCATCTCGTTGCATCATCTTGTTGCATCAGCTCGCTGTCTTGCTTGTCTTCTTTAGGAGGCACCAGGAACTGAACCTAGGACCTCCCATGTGGTAGGTGGGTGCCCAATTACTTGAGCCACATCTGCTTCCTTGTAAGGGCATTTTAAAAGTTCATATACAAAAAGAATCATGTGAAGACAGAGGAAGGGAACCTCACCTACTCTGTAGAATTGGGGAGATGTCCTCAGGGAAGTGATAGTTTTATTAGTCTAAAATCGGAATTGGCCAGATGAAGTAGAGGGGCAGCATCAAAGATGTAAGGTGGTGAAAAGCAGTATGTCAAGTGGAGTCCACCAGCAGCTCAGCGTTGCTAAAGTACAGAATGGAAGCCATGAATGGCAATAACATGAGGCTGAAGAAGAAGGCAGCGGACAGAGCTCTTGTATGCTCTGGTTGTGTGCTCAGAATTTCTTCTGTAGGCAAATTAAGTCACTAAAAGGTGTTAAGCCAGTTAGGTGTCCATCAAGTATGGAGGACAAATTTAAAAGGGACAAGACTTGAGACCTAGAAATCATCTCAGAGGCCGTTGAGTCATATAAGTAAGACGCGACGAGGCTCTGCACTACAGCAATGGTAGTAGACATGGAAATGAGGAGCAGATTGGTGAGATAGTTATAAAGGAATAGTGGCAGAATATGCAGGGACTTAATGTGGGTAGAGGAGGAGATGGAGAAGACAAAACTCATAGGTTTTGAGTCTTGATAACTGGAGGTAGCATCCACCAGCTGCAGAAAAGTACAGAAGAGGTAGTACAGGTGACAGTGGCCAAAAGACATTTAGAAATATAACCCTGAAGCTTGGGGAAAAGTGGACCTGGAGATAAAGATGTCGGATTCAACAGAAATAACGTGTAGTTGGATCCATGAAGTGTTCATGACATTAATTAAAGGAAGTGTGTAAAGGAGATGAGCAAGGAGACAAGAACTTAAGGTCTGAGCCAAAAGAGAAGAATCCATGAAGAAGCCAGAGGAACATGATCAGGAAAATCCAGAGGAGAGGTTTGCCAACAGGAGAAAGAATTGGCTGTTAGAAAAGCTCCCAGAAAAGGTAAGAAGAGAAATAACTAAGCATACATCATCATATGATCCTGAAGAAAATATGAAAATATGCATAGATACAGAGCCTTTCAAAGCTGGAGGGAGGCATTTGGAGGTAATCATGCCTGATGTTCTCAGTTTCCTTGAAGAATGCAAAGTAACCTGCTAAAATTGATAAGGGGTGGTTGAGGAGGAGACTGGAGGAGAATAAGAAAATTCTGACCAAAGGCAATTAGAAGAATTAAATGAAATTGTTAGGCCAGCTGGATGTTCAGAACCTGCATTTTTAGTGCCATCGTTCTGCAATACTGTTTAATTATTTCTCTTACATTTGTCCTCAGCCACTCAGATTCAGGATGGAGAGGGCAGATTTGAGCACAGATGCATGGCTGAATTCTACTGAGCAGGTGTTAAGTAAAGGCACGAGTGCAAAAGAATCCAGTGTGCTGTTGAGTCCAAGATGCATGGAGAGAGATGGGCAGCCAGGCCAGGCTTAGTAGACTCAGAAAATAGAGGTTTAAGGCACTGGCCATCTCTATGAAGTTGATGTCCTGCAAACTGAAAGGATAACATTTAATATTTCAGAAGTCAACTAGTTAACAGATAATAAGTTCCGAAGTGTGGCCATGAAGAGGAAAGGAGATAAGGGTTGTTGGAGGAGAGGAGTATTCAGAAGAAAATGCTTGTCTTCCTTATCCTGCTACTTGCTTCAGAAGGGAGAGAACTCTTCCTTTACTCCCCAGGATGAAACTTTTGGTCCCTCCTCCCTTTTCCTTACTTGCTGGTATCTTTGGGAGGACGCATGTCTTATTGGATCACTGGGGTCAGGGGAAGCCAGTGTTTACTGGTAGTGGCCTCGCTGCCTTGAGGTGTGGGCAATGCCAGCCTATTCTCTGCCTCTTACTCCCTTAGGCCACCTGCAGTCAGGTGTGCTGTACCTGATAGTGCTTCCCTTTGGTGAGCTCAGCCGGGTCACTCTCCTCCCTGCTCCAGGTTCTGAGTCTGGATGAATAAGTCAGGGTCCTGCTCGTACCAAGGTCTCCACTTGGAGTAGAAGACAAAAGCCCACACTGTGACCTCAGATCCACACTACACCCTCCCGTCCTGCCTTTTAAGTGATAAGGACAATGTGTTTTGAATCCTTCTTAGTCAGAACCCACTGGAGAGAAGCAGCAAGTGATTTGTCTTCCCCCAGTTCCAGCAAGGAGGTCAAGGAACTCTGAGGTTAGCGCTTGGATAGGTTATCCATTTGAGCGGTGGTGAATCCAGACATACAGAATGATGTCAGGACTTTGGGATGAAAAGGAAGACTTTTAGCCAGATACCCAAATTTTCCATACATGGAGCAGAATTACTAGGAGTTCAGGAAACGATAGTTATGAAGAGGGGACAAGACGTAGGTTTTGAGAAGCAAGAGTCTCAAAAGAGCAGAAATGTCTATGAGAATGAACAATAAATGGCCTTAAAGTAATACTTTAAGTATAAAAAAATAACATTGACCTCATCTTTTGGCCCTGATGTGGAAGAATGAGCAGCTTCTACTCTATGAGGCTTCTGGGGAATCAGTGTCCTCAGGGTAGAGTCGCTTTTCAGCCGAGGTCAGAGCACTTAAGTGCTGTGAGAACTGCAATAGTGCAGAGGAGTTTGTTTACCACAACTGTGGTTCCAGGGGGAACACTGGAAATTTCTGATAATTGCCTGTTAGCAGCTTTTCTCTCTGTCTTTATATTCTTGGGAGTAGGAAATGTGTCTTTTTTAAATATATATATAAAATAAACTTTATTTTTAAAGAGGTTTTAGATTACAGAAAAGTTACACTTGAAGTATGAGGGATTCCCATGTACCCTTCTCCCTCTCCCACATCATCCCTTATTTTTTAAAAAAAATGTAGCAGTACAATTTATTATGATATATCTGTAAAAGCCATTCACTTTTAAAAAATGCACATTTAAAAAATGACTTACTTGTGGTAAGGACTAACTTACCTACAGTAATAATCTGAAAAATAAAACCATCACTGGGACATTTATCATACTTCACACATCTAACAAATACTGAAGGAGGCAACTACCAGTTATAACTTCTTTAAAGCCAAAAACTTGAGCACAAATCAGAGTTAAGAGAAACTTCAGAATGTTCACATCTGCATGCATTTTTGGCTGAACTTTCAAAGATTCCACATATAACAAAACTGCAACTTTGAATCAAAATGAATATTAAAACCAGAAAAGGTGTCTTTTTATTGTATTCCCACTGCTAAATGGAATACCATACATGTTACAAGCACTGAGCAAACATTTGCTGGATGAATGAATGAAGAAACGAGAGAATCAGTTAATAAAAAGCAAAAAGGAGATAAGACTACAGGACGAAAGGAGATCTACATTAAGAAATGAGCTCAGAAGTGTGAAACTTGGAGGGATTAACTGGGCTCAGTATCTAAGCAGAGTTGATGAAGAGCTGCTTTGGTGCAAGTACAGCTTCCGCCTTACAGGTGCTGAGGCAAAGGCAGTAGCTCTTGGTGGCTGAAGGTTTCCCAGCTCCCCTTGAAAGCTAGAGTCCCAGGACTCTGGTTGCTCTAATGTTCTAGGGGCCATGGTGGGAAAGGGCTGGCCAGTAAGTGAGGGAATGAAACAACGTCCCAGAGAAAGTAAGGCTTGGGCGCTACAAATGCAATATGAGTGCCAGAGAAGATAGTCTAAAAAAAGGAATTTTAAATTAAGGAAAGAAATCTTGGAATTAGTGGTTTGGGCAGTCAATTTGAAGTTTCCTTGTCCAGCTCCCCTTTCGTAGAGGTCTATGCAATCAGGAGGGCATCATAAAGACGCTGAGCCAGCTCTGATACTCATCACACAGGCCTGGAATTGTTTCCCCTCAGGCCATTCCTTTCATAGCAGACCAGGTCCTCGAGCTGGCACTGGCCTCGTTCGAGCCCATAACCCCTTGTGTATGATTCTCTGTTCCCCATTCTGGCGACTTTCCAGTAAAACTGTGTTGCCACAGAAGAGGAGGGCTACTAAAGTCAGACAAGGCCCCTGTATTTGGGTTTTTCATCACTTTGAGGAGCCCCAGGTAGTTGTCCTCCAGCTTCTGACAGGAGCGGGCTTATGCCAATCATGCAAGTAGAGGCAGATGACAGTGTGTGAGGACCTGAGGTCAGCCTGCCTCACGCTTGTGCTCTTCCTTCTCTGGGAGGAATTTACGAGGAAGGCCATTCTAGGTTACCAGTAATTGGTGGCACCAGGGCTTGTGTGAGAGCAGAAGAGCTGGAAGTCAGAGTTGGTAAGGAATGAACTGCTATGGGTAGAGAAGTTAGAGAGTTTTAATTGGATTACGCTGTGGCAAGAGAGGTGGGGCAATGGCAGCAAGTACTCTTTAGGCACCCAATTGATAAGCTCCCCTGGAGTTTGAGGTGTAGACATGGGAAGAAAGACATAAAGTGACCTTAACTCGAGAAAAAAATGAGGGTTCTAGTTAGGATACAGGTATCTAGGAGCAGAAGGTCTTGTTAGCAAATGATGTGGAAAACACTCTGAAGAAGTGGGTAAGAAGTAGGTGAAATGGTTCAATAGGCCAAGAGCTCACTGTGGTAAAGAATTCCACCACAGCTAGTATCAGAAAAGAACCATGCTTATACAAGGTGAGTAAGATTTAAGATACAATGAGACTAGTTATTTCATAGGAAATTATAAACCATGGCAAAATCCAGGCAAAAATCTGGTTCCTTGCAATTAATCAAAGGGTTCTGAATAAATATTTTCTCGGAATAATGGAAGTAATGCATGGAAACAAAATTGTTTTAAAAAGGGTGTAAAGACAAAATAAGTTTGAATGTTATGCTATACCTTATATCTTCCATTTCTTAAATCTGTTTGGTCAACAGAGTGTTTATGTATTAGGTAGAGCTAGGAGGAGGCCTGAGAGAATGTGTTAACATTTAGAATCAACGGGCTTTTGCCTACTTAGTATACTTTTTAATTGGCAGAGTTTATTGGAATTATTTCCTTCCTTCTTTCTCATCTGACATCCATATCTCCAACGTATGCAATTTTTCCGTTGTTGACTCATGGCTAAAAACTTGCTGATACTTATTTCATTACTTTGATCTATAATTGTTTTTCTTTTATCTGGGCTTATCTCCCAAACATTAAGTTGCCTGATGCATAAACATCAATCCCATCCTATCTTGTCCACCAAAAATGTGTCTGTGGAAGTGGTTAATGTGCTCCACCAGATAGGATCTAAATAAGAATCTAAGAAGTTTTCTGGCCATTTATCCTATATTATCATAATTTAATTCAAGCCATTTCATGTTTTATGAGCTATGGTTGCACAACATATAACAGTCTACTTGGTTTAATTCCTCCTATGAAAGAAGTTCAAGTAAGAAAATTTCTTTTGAGATCAGCAACTCCTCTTGTTTTTTACTCAAGCCATCAAGCGGAGAAGGGAGTAAACTAATTCAGAGTTCAGAGGGTGACCAAGAAAATATAGATTCTGGAGATTTCAGATTCCTGGACCCAAATTAACAACTTTTCAGATTTCTTTAGATTCCAAGGTACTGACTTCCACCCTTGTGGGAAAAGGGCATAGGCTAGGAAAATTCTCCTGAAGATATTCGCCCAACACCTTGCATTAATTCAGGAATTCACTAAAGGGAATTTTTTTTCATGTAAATATCTTGCTAGTAAGTTTAAACCTTCCAGTTATTAACACCTCAATGTGAATAAATTAATTAGAAATAGGGACTTGTTTTTACCCAACAACCCACTGAGGTCCAAGAACTTAGAGAACAGGAAACAAAAGGGCAGGGAAGGAAACTTTCTCCAGGGCATGGCAAAAGGACAGACCTGGCTGAGTGCTACAAGGGAAACTGAGGTAGCCAAAGTATAGCAAAAGTCTCCTAACAGGGAGGAAGTGATCATGTTGTGGGAGAAGGGTGCAGGAAGTTAGGGGGAGGGCCACAAAAAGAATTTCTTATAATTTACAGATTTGCCCTGTGGGTCTTGGCCACCATGTCGTGGGAATATGTGGTTTCATGTGGGAGTTTGTCATTTTCCTATTAGTACAGTCCCACAGTCCACTGTCTTTAAAAATGTGTTTTGGACAAACAAAGCTTTATTGTAGGAAGCTAGTTTGAGTTGATGTCTTCAGTGCCTGTTAGTTCACTGTGCTGCCTGGATCGTGAGTCGTTCTCCTCCCCGCCGCACTCCTCACATTAAGGGCACTGTGCAGCAGCCGTCACCCCTCTGGCACCCGGATGCTGCCTCAACTGTGCCTTAATCCTCCTGTACTTTCAGCACTTCCTTCCCTTGCCACTCTGGTAGCTGTCGGCAGCTCATGGCCTGGTGCTTCCCTGTGCCTTGGCCCAGGTTTCAGAGGTTAGTCTCCATCTGGGTCAGCAGGAGAAGCATGTCCTGGCCACGACATCTGTGGGGTTGGATGTGCCTTCTTCCAGCAGCCTGCTGCCTGGTATTCTCTGAGGCTTGACCAAGCCAAGCTTGATAAGGACACGCAGGTGAAGTGAGATAAACTGCCCAGATCTTAGCCTGGTTAATAGCACATTTGTTTGTTCGTTTGTTCACTCATTCATTCATCTACTTTGCCAAAATTAATTGAGCACCAGCTTTGTGCCAAACCCTGTGCTTGGCCTGGGGGATGGAAAGATAAACAGAAAAGGGCCTCTGCCTTGGAAGGTAGCACAGTTCTTAGGGAGAAAAGATGGTATAACAAGGGACAGCAATCCTTAGTTATGTTTGTGGGCACAGTCTGATGATCATAGTGTCTTTTTTCTGGTGCTCCAGCACAGAATTTTATGGGGTTGGTTCAGTGCACTGGTAAGAGCAAGGAAGTGAGCAGAGAGGAAAGGGGATATCCTGCAGATGTTTACATTATTATAAACATCACTTCCTTGGTGCTCTGAGCAAGAGATAGAATTGCTAGGAGGTGAGAATCTGCCTCTGTTGTTGGAAGGGGTGTAGAATTGCAGCTTTTTAAATCACCAGCACAGGAAAGTGGAAAAATAGAGGTTTTGGAACACCACTCTGGCTTGCGTAATTCTGGAAAAACAAAACAAAAAGTTTCCAGGACCCATGTTCTGGCATGTTTCCTTAAAAAAAACACAACCTTATTTATGAAGAATATTTGAGATACAGCATAGAGCCTAGAGCTACCACAAGGAGTAAATAAATGCTAATTACCGTCTCATCTACAGAAACAATTTTGTTTGAAGTCATTAGCCAAATCCATACTTAATATTTCAACACTGCTTCTATGGGAAAATGTAATTTCATGCCTATCAGTGCAAATACATAACTTTTCCCTGATGTGAATGTTCAAGATAATATGTACAGGCCCAACCTAACCTTACTGGGACAGAATTCTGCAAGGGACACTGCTTCCTGGGTCCACCTTCTCTGGGCACTTGGAGGCCCTTAGTCCAGATGCTGTGTAATGATGAAAGAAACCTAAAACTGGGATCACACTGGTGTAATATTGGGCAGGGTAATAGTTTGTTGCCCCTTGAAATGGACATTCATTGTCTTTGTTTGATGTCTTCCTAGAGGAGAATGCTAAGTGCTGCTTGGAAAGGATGATGAAGGCTGGCCACGGTGGCCATGCTTTGTCCTTCTGCAAACAGAGGCCACCCAGGAACCAGACTTTCCTGTTCAGAAGGTGGGGTAGGGACCAGTTATTTTCACTTGAGCCTGTTCCTTGGAGGTTTTGTCTTCCAAGTGCATAAAAACTCTCCTGAGAGGCTTCTGATACACTTGATGACATCCTGCTACTGTCCATGACCATGTATGGATTGTCCAGGAATGGTGTGGTGATCCTAAGGGATGGCCCCTAAGCTACTCCATCCAGTGCTGATGAGAAAAGTCGTCTTCTCTTTGGGGATGAAGTTGAAAATGGCCCCTCTGCTTTCTCAGTGTGTTAGTCTCAGTTTTCACCATTAAATAACTCCCTCTCTCTATCCAAGAAGTAGCTCAGGAAATTACTGTTTAATCATATAATATCCGGATTATCTAAAAAGTGGATTTTCATGGTGCACTTGACATTTTTCAATATTTTGTTATTTCAAGAACGCGATGCCTTAAAGATTCTCAGTAAATAACTGATTATTAGATCAAGTTATTTACATTTTAACAGGAACATCAAGAATTAGGTTGGCTACAGCTTTAACATATATAAATCAGTGAATGTTTCTATAACCATGGAAAATTAAAATAAAGGTTCTAGAAAATATATTTCAACATTTTTAAAGATCGAGTTCAAGAAAATGCACTTTAGACTCAAAATCTCCAGAAGTTCAATGCAAGGTGGTGATGGCATGACGAAGCATTGCTAAAGAAGAAGAGGCGTTGAGTCTGGAGTTGGCTTCACTCCGAACTGCACTGTGCCCCTTTGTTGGGGAACGTGATTTAACAGATTAAAGCAGGGGTTCTTAATGAGGGGTCTGTGAGCCTGACTTGAAATTAAAGAAAAAAAAACATGATTCTTGTGGGGACGTGTTGGTGTGGGTGTGATATAGTTATTACATAATACACAGTGTAGTGCGGAGGTAGGAAGCGGTCCGTGGTTTTCACCTGCCTGGCAAAGGGGTCCGTGGAACAAAAAAGGTTAAGAAGCCCTGGATCAAAGCATGGCAACGTGACTATAATTGTCATCATCACTGCTATCACGATAGCCTCTCTCCAGAAAACACACACCAGAGTTCACTGACAAATGGATCAATAAGAAAATTTTCAGGTGAGTGCTGATCAGCATTGCTCACTGTTTACACAGACTTCAGGAAAAACAAATGGCTTTAAATGCAACAGAAAACATTTCATTCAGTAAGGGTGTTAGGAGAAAAACTTTGGAATGTGGCCTTCCTGGCTTAGAATATCTTAAGAAGAAAATGCACATCCATTTGAGATGGTTTGGGGGGTAAAAAAATGCCTGCCTGAGGAGGAAAAGAGGCTAACGGAATCAATCTCTTTAAGTTCCTTTAGTACGAACATTACCTTTATCAATTTTACTTGGATTTTTATTAATATAGATTTCAGTGTCAACATACACCTTCCCAAGCTGCGAATCAGCTTTCCCACAGCAAATATCTTCGTCTGCAAAGCTCTGGTTCCTGGAAAGCAGGGGTCCAGCCATCGACCCTATTGACCCGCAGGTGGCCTGCGAAAACAAACCGAGAGGCATAGGACAGGGGCCTTTTGAGGTCCCTGAAGCCCTGCCGTTGTTTCCAAAACGTTGTAACTTCACGTACGCACATTTTCAGGGAGAGAGGATCAGTGTCAGAAACGTCGAGGACACTAAACCCACTGCTTTGGGGAATCTTGCCATGAACCCGTGTCCTAACTATTTGATGGCTCCCCACACATCAGGACCGCTTAAACCTATGTCTCTACATGCCTGGAAGGACCTCCTCTCTCCTCCCGGGTGACTTTGCCCGGGGAAGGCCACCTCGGCTCTGCCAGGCAAGGGGACAGCTGTTTCGTCTCACACAGCACTTGCCCCAGTGATGGGTGTTTGTGTGCCAGTCTCCAGCACGTGACTGAGAGCTCTCTCTGGAGCCAGCTTCTTGCTCGTCTCCAGGCCCAGTGCTGACCACTCTCCAGTACTGCAGCCAAGGAGGTACCAAACTGAATCGGCCCAACGGCTCTCTGCTCCTTGCTTCCTCCACACACAAAACAAACCCAATTTCTGATTTGACTGTAACATTCTGGACAAATTTTGGAGTTCCCTCTGTCTCTTCAAGTTCCTTACACAGTAATTTTTCCTCTGGTTGCCTGATCTACCACTGAGAGTAATTTCAAGAAAATACAGCAATGGTGCAGGTTTAAAATGACCGAAAAGCTCATGTGACCATGAGGATCAGCTTTGAGTTTACAGTCCGCTTTTCTCTCTTTCAATTATTTTGGCACAACACTAATAAAATAAAGAATTTTGGAGTTGAAATGATCCATTATTGCTTTAACATGAAACCTATGCAGTAATGCAGTCACGTTAACTGGGATGCAAATCAGGAGATGGGGACTCTTTGCCGGTGCTTGATATTTTTATTAGTATGCAGAAACTAATGAGACATTTCATTTTAAGCAAAGCTCATTATTACTATGTATTTTACTCTGACCGAAGAGTGTCAAATAGAAAGCCTGATCTTAAATAATGGCTTGCAACGACATTTACTTTACTGAACTGCTGAGCCAAATTAAAGTTTATGTAGTTTTCTCTTGAAGCCAAAAGAAATAGAGGTTTGAGTCAAAATTGCCTTCCTGGCTCTTGTGTGAGGAGCCCAGGCTGAGTTTGTGAAAACTAAACATGTGCAAGGGCGCTGCTTTTAAACATGGGAAAACGATTTCTTCCTGCCTAGCTACACGTCAGCCACAGTGAGACTGTACTGGACACTGGAAAGTGAAGAGTGGGGCTCTGGAGTTTCCAAATGAGAAAACCCATCCACAGAACCGCAGTGTTCTAATGCCTGGAGGTCAAACAACAGAGAAACCGTGGGGGTGGGGGTAGGGGGAGCCAGGAAAATCAAGATGAGTTTAAGACTATCAGTGAGGGAACGTGCCAGTTAGCTTGAGCCTCAGAAAATGAAGGGATACATCAGCATGAAATTAAGGTTTCAGAGACAGGGCAGGAGCCTTTCTCAGGAGGTGAAAACACTGTGTCCTGGCCAGGAGTCAGCTTGGCATGGCAGTCGACTGGAGAAGTGACTCACGTGGCCGCAGAGCCCTGACATGAGGCAGCCTGTGAACAACGGGCATTCTGCAGAAGCACAAGCCTCCTGGTCCTGGTCCCACATCAGAGGTTCCCAAGATAGAATCCCGGTGAAGACAGCAGGAGAAGGATGAGAGGAGAGGGCAGGAAACAGACACAGAGAATTGCCCAATGAATGGGCACAAAACAGCAAAAACGGGGGGGGGGGGGCGGTGCGGGGGGGAGCTCAAATGGATTTTAAAAAGTACGTAAATAAATAGATAAATCTTTTAAAAATAAATAAATAAATAAGAGCACTGTGGTAGAATTTTGAGCTGCAGCAGGGAGGACGTAGAGATCGCTTTGGATATGAGCGCCAGAGGAAAGTACGGTCCTCCCTTCTCACAGGCAAGGTCCTACCGCATTAGAGGTGACATTCTCTTTAAAAATCAGCCTTGAACACGTCATGTTGAGGGGACAAAGGCAGACACGAGAGGACAAATGTATGATCTCACTCAAAGGAAATAATTCGCATAAGCAAATTCATAGAGTCAGAAACAAGAATACAGGTTACGGGGCCGGGGTGGGGGTAGGAATGGGTGATTAATGCTTAATTGGCACAGCGTTTTTGTTTGAGGAGCTGGAAAGGTTTTGGTGATGGATGGTGCTGATGGTAGCACAATGTTGTAAGTGCAATTAACACCACTGAATTCTATGTTTGAAAGTGGTTTAAATGGGAAATTTTAGATTGTATATAGGTTATCAGAATAAAATTTTTAAAAAATCATACAACTGTAGAACACAGAGTGCCCCAATGTAAACTAATTAATAGTATAATTATAATATCGTTTTATCAATTGCAACAAAGATATCTCATTAATGCAAAATGATAATAGGGAAAACTCTGTATGTGTAAGGGAGGTGGTACATGGAAACTCTACTTCCTGCATGATTTTTCTGTAAACCTACATCTGCTCTAATAAAATGAAAAAAAAAAAAATCAACTGCAATCACTTTCAAGGGTGCTTTGTGACATTTGATATATATATATATATATATATATATATATATATATATACAATTGTATGATATAGAATTGGACTCAATTTGGAAACTATTTTAGAAAGTTTCGACTCAGAAGTTTTCCAGATTGACAAGTTTGGGAATACAGTTTCCGTGGGGTTTATTTTAAGGAATTACCAGGCCTGGGATATCTTGAGGCTCCCATGTCAACTGGCTCTTCTGCCGACCTCTTGCTGTTGGCTGGGGAAATGCATCCAACAGAGCTGGTGTGCAGCGCAGCTGCCTCCACAAGCTGGGGTCCATCCCCACGCGACTCTCAGCAGTGGCCCCAGCCCTCGGCGGCTTTTAGAGCAGCCCCCCTCTCCCCGGTGGCTGTGCTTGCTTTCTTCCTCAGGCCAAGCCTCCCTAGGATGCTCAGTATCTCCTCAAAGGACAGCATGTTGGGTTCTTGAAGCTGCTTTTTCCTGAATGTGCTCCATTGTCAGGAAATTGTAGGCTCAGAATTTAGCATATTACTCAATAAATCATCCTAAAAGCACTCCTAGAAGCTGGTCTAAAATCTGCAAAGAGCCGGACTTCCTGGGCAGAGATCCACTCGTGTGGTGCTGACCATTGGGGCTGGAGACCTGCTCACATCACAGTCTGGTACTATTAGCTAAAAACCTAAAGTACGTCCTAACCTTCCACCATATCATTTCACCCCATTGTCCTGTTTTTCTATTGCCGTTTGGACCCAAAGGCAGGCTTTTTATGTATTCCCTATTAAACCATGCTCCCTAATTATTATCTCATTATTCCAGCCTGCTAGCTCTGGGGACTTGGATTCTGTCATCCAAAATATGCTCCATTCTCTTCCACGTACATGGATACAGGCTTTCTAGGAATTTGGTGGGTATGTTCTTGACTCATTTATGCCACACAAAATTAAATGAGGCAATTCATTCAACAACTATTGATTAAAAGTACTGGGTATGTACCGGGCATTGCTCTGGGCATCAGTGAACAAAACGGACAAAAATCTCTATCATCGTGGGGTTTACATTCTCGTGCAGGAAGAAAGACAATAAGCAGAACCAGCAAACATGAGTAACAAAATAGATTCTCAGATGGTAAGTACTGGGTGAGCAGACAGAGGGGCGGGGGCATCACTAGCTATGCAAGTGCCCCGAGGCTGAGCTTGGAAGGAAAATGGCAGATCTGAGGAACTGTAGAAGGTCTTAGTCTGTGACAGACACATGGAGAGCCAGGGGCGGGGTGAGAGATGATGCTTCAGAAACATATGGGTCTGGGCTGTGTAGGCTGGAGGGGGCATTTCCAGCTTTATCTTCTCCTTTCCCCTTCCCAGCGTCACCCCCCAAGTAGAAAGCCATTCCGTTGTTTTAAACAGCAGAGATGAAATTGGACTTTTGACCTGAGAATTGATAGGGGCCAGGTGAGAGTGGATGTGGTGAGGCAAGCACCACACTGGCGGCTCAGAGCGGGATGGTGGCAGAAGAGGAGGAAAGCAGTGGCGTGGACGAGGCAGAGGCAGCGTAGCGGATGACATCTGGCTCCTAACTTGAGCAGTCAGGTGGATGGACCTGACCGAGCCCTCCTCCTGGACCTGGAGCAGCAGCCTGGGGCACATTTGCTGAGTTTGTGGTGACTATGCAGTAAAAACATCTGGAGATCTGGCGGCGAGGAAGCTCCATTCAACCAGATAGGACTTTCCATAGCTAGAGCGCTACTTTCCTCATTTTTGATTTCACGAATATCCTGAGGGCTTCCTGGAGCTGATAAAGAACAGGGCTTAACACAGACCTGCCTTGGGGTCCTGCTTCCACCAGTTACTGGCACTTTCCTTGAAGATTCTGAGCTTTAGCTCCCTCTTCTGCAAGTTGGAGTCCTTACTGCCATAAATTGTCAGGGTTGAAAATGATAACGTATAAAACCCCTGACAGAGAGGGTTTTTTGAGATAGGAAACCTCAAGTCAGTCTCTCTCTCTCATTTTTCCATCCTGTGATTTCCTATTTTAACTAATATTACTGTCAAAAAGGGCAATTTATGCTCACACGACTTGTTCCTAGTGTACCTACACAGTCTCCTGTGACTACCGTGTCTTTAATAAATCTGTTCTAGAAGTTTCAACATCACTACAAGAAAGTTGTGGACTGAAGAAGGCATCATATTTTCTTTTTTTCAAGGCTTTACCTACCTCTGCCAGCTCCAGTCTTCCATCACCCTAAATGCTCAATAATAGCCATTTGCTATGATGTCAGTCAGCAGTCCCTTGATTTCTATCTACCTGCACTTGGCAGTGGAGGAGGAGAAACTGAGAACATGGACAGATGGGCTCATCCAGGGTTGGGAACCAGCAGCACAGCTTTGGTGGAAAGATAAGGAAGTGAGAAGAGTGGAATGCTGATGGGACTATTAGGAAATGAGCTGATTATTTTTCTCAGCCAGGCTGACAAGGAGCTGAACTGAGGAACTAGGATACCTGAGCTCAGGGATGTGAAGAAGAGTGTTACTTAGAGTAAAAGTGGAGGAGGCAAAGGGAAAGAATGTCAGGCTCAATGGGATTTGAGTTTATTATTTCAGAGTTGGAACAGTGCAGTGCTAGCTTGGTTGAGGGTGTGACCAGGGAAGGGACTGCTTATGTGGCATGGAAGTTAAGATTGTCAGGGTATGAGAGGAGACTATTTTGAGAAAAAAAAACTATAACAAGAGATGGATATCTCTATCAGCTATCAAAACATACTTAAACTATCATGTTTAAAGCAAAGAGGCAGGAATGAAAAATAGAAAAATGTATTTGTGGAAAAGCATGGAGAGCCCAGAAATTGACCCAAGTTTGTATGGGATTAATTAAGCCTTGCTGAACAATGTGTAGGAAATAGCAAAAATTTATTAAACGATATTGGGGTAAGATATCGTTTGGGAAAAAATAAATATATAACCACATTTAAATAATCTCCAAATGTATAAACAACTAAATATTAGGGAAATCATAGATAAACTAGCAGAAAGGCAGGATTTGTTAGAATGTTAAAGTAATGTAAACATTCTAAGAATTGAAGCAATATAGGATAGGAGAAAAAAATAATAGATCCTATTACATAAAAATGTAAAATTTTTCTAAACAAAAAAGAATTAAAATAAAAATGCAACAGATGTTTAGATAACACACAAAAAGTAGAAAACATACCTATAATGAAACAAGTTGTATAAATTGGCACAGCCCTATTGGAAAGTTAAATGACTATGAAAATATTTATATAATTTGGGTCAGCATTCCTTCTCCCTAGGAATTTATCCTAAGGAAACAGCAGAAAGAAGAAACATCTAGATCCATGGAAGTATTCACTGCAATATTATCTGTAACTAAAATAATAGAAACAGACCAAATGTCTAAAAATAAGGGGATTAAGAAAATTAAAATACAGTGACTCAAGCTAATATTTAGCTATTAAAATGCTAATTTGAATTCTATGTACTAACACGAAAAGGATTTGTGATACTGTCGTAAGATTGTGATGACGATTATTTTTATGCTTATGGGCAAACACTGAAATCATACACTGAAAAGTTAAAACAATTCTCTTAGTGGGCTAGGATTATAGGTGATTTTTTTTGTTGTTTTAAAATTTCATTCAAGAGTTAAATATATTGTTTTATAATAAAATTATGGGGAAATCAAACAGAGGGCATGAGAAGGAAGGAAATATGAGAAAGGTCTCCAGGTCTTGATGTAAACAAGAGTGCTAAGTCATAAACTGCAAATGTTCTAGAATGGGTCTGAAGCCCAGATGAAACATTTCCTTATCAACCTAAGGTAATCTGTGTTACTCACAGGAAGTAGGTTTCCTTAGATGACTGACTCACTTATATCCATGTTGCCCCTCCCTTTTGCACTGTCCCTCCTAGTAAAGACATGCCACTGTCACTTTCTAAGAGGTCAACCCTAAGCTTCCTAATTGCATAAAACCTGGCAGTTTCAATGTTTATTTCATAGGTTCCTTTAATTATTATTAATTATTATTATTATTTTTTGAGGTACCGGGGCCGGGAATTGAATACAGGATTTCGTATGTGGGAAGCCAGTGCTCAACCACTGAGCTACACCAGCTTCTCCCTTTTATTTTTAACTTCCCAAATCTTCCCAGAACAAAATGGACTCACAACGCTGAACCAGTTGTGCTGGTACATCAGTTTCTCTGAGACCAGACAGAGCAAGATTTCTGCATGTGTGTTCCTCATTTTTTGTATTGATGTATTCATTTTTTTTAAAAATCCATAGACTTGTTTAGAGAAGTTTTAGGTTTACAGAATGTTGAGCAGATAGTTCAGAGAGTTCTCCTGTACCTGCTCTCTTCCCCACTTGCAGATTCCCTTTATCAACACCTTGCATTAGTGTGCTACATTTGTTGAAATTGATGCACCAATATTGATGCATTAGAATTAATTAAGTCCATAGTTTGCATTAGGGCTCACCCTTCGTGCTGTGCCACGTTATGGGTTTGGACAAATGCATGCCATGTACCCACGATCACAGTATCTATCACACAGTATAGTTTCACTGTCCTAAAATTCCCCTGTGCACCACCTATTCACCCTACCACCTCCTGCTTCTATCTCCTCCCCTCTGGCTGATCTTTTTACTGCCTCTTTATTTTGCCTTTCCCAGAATAATGTCACATAGCTGGAATCATGCAGTACATAGTCTTTTGGAGGCTTGATAGCTCATTTCTTTTTATAGGTAAATAATATTGCATTGTATAGCTGTACCACAGTTTCGTTTTGTTTTGTTTTAATCCATTCACCTTTTGAAGAACATCTTAGTTGCTTCCAATTATAAATAAATCTCTATAAGCATTTATGGGTAAGTTTTTGCCTAGATTTAGTATTAGATTCATTTGGGTAATTACCTAGGAGCTTGATTGCTGGATCATATGGTAGGCCTGTGTTTAGTTTTGTAAAAAAAACTGCCAAATTGTCTTTCAAAGTGTTTGTACCATTTTGCATTCTCACCAGCAATGAATAAAAATTCCTGTTGCTCCACATTCTTGTCAGCATCTGAACTCTCAGTGTTTTGGGCATTGCCATTCTAATGGGTGTTTAGTGGTATCGCACTGTGGTTTCAATTAGCAACTCCATAAGGACAAATGATATTGAGCATCTTTTCATATGCCTATTTCCATGAATATATCTTCCTTGGTGAGGTATATGCGCAGATCTTTTGCCCATTTTTAAATTGGATTGTTTGTTTTCTATTGTTGAGTTTTAAGAGTTCTCTGTAGAGTTTGCATTCAAGTTCTTTATCAGATACGTGTTTTTCAAATGTTTTCTCCCAGTCTGTGGCTCGTCTTTTCATTCTCTTAACAGTATCTTTAACACAGTAGAAGCTTTTAATTTTAGGGATCTTCAACTTACCTATTTTTTTCTTCCATGGATCGTGCTTTTGATATCATATCTAAGACCTCATCACCAAACCCAAGGCCACCTAGATTTTCTCCCACGTTATCTTCTAGAAGTTTTATAGTTTTGTATTTTATATGTAGGCCTCTGATAATTTTGAGTTAATATTTGTGCTTTATGCAAGATCAGTGTCTAGAATTTTTTGTTTTTGCACATGGACGTCCAGTGTTCCAGCACTATTTGTTGAAAGGACTGTCCTTTCTCCATGGAATTGCCTTTGCTTCAGAAGACCTCAAGATCAGCTGACAATACTTGTGTGGGTCTATTTTTGGGCTCTGTATCCTGCCCCATTGGGCTGTGTGTCTATTCTTTGGCCGATACCAGCCTGTCTTGATTACCGTAGCTTTACAGTAACTTTTGAAGTCAGGCCACGCCAGTCTTCTGACAGTTCTTCAATATTGCTCCTCGTTTCAGTTTACTTCTCTATCACATAATTTGTGGATCTTGTCTGATGAAGAATTATCAAAAAAGCGAGAGATGAGTAGAGAGAAAGGAGGAACTGTGGGGAAGACTGTATTCAGAGGCTGTTTTGTCCACAGAATGAGGAATTGGAATGAAACGAGGCGAGGGGGCTTTCAGGGGGGTGGTGGGGTTTGGCACAGGAGAGCAGCTTTGGGGTGCAAAGGACCTGGGGATTGAAGGAGGGACTTTTGAAAAGTGTTACTATGGATTTTGAGTCAGATCTCTTTTAATGCCCTTCTCCAAACAGATGTGATCACTGGAAGACCTTCTTAATTACTGTCTGCTGGCTAAACAGTGCTTCTCTTACACGTTACTGTGTAAGAGAAACATGAAAGTACTGTTACTTTCAAACAAGGAGCCACATGAGCCTCAGAGTTTGTGAGTGCCTCCCTCCTCTTCCAATGGATAAACACCTGGGCATTCTACTGCCATTTTGGAGAAGCAGCCCAGGCTGTGTAATGCCTCTCATTGTGAGAAGATGGATTTTCTAAGGAGCAGGCCATGTGGACTGGCCAAGGGGAATTTGAGTTGAAAGTCCTCTCTGCTGGGTATTTCTGCAAGGAAGGGAAGTGAAAGCAGAATCTTCAGTATCAGAGTTACATGATGAAAGGTGTCCAGCGAAGCAGTATTTACATGGAGAATTATGATCCTCATAAATTCTTCCCTGAGAGAAAAATCTGTACTGCTGCCAAATTTTCAGCATTAATTCTCTCCAGGATTAATGCTGAAAATATTTATCAATTGGCTATGGTTCAGACACCAATCAATCAGGACAAAACAGACACTAAGCCTTTGCTGGAAGGAAGACAGGAGGTGCCTGGGGAGACAGGCATTGGGAACAGGTTGAGCTTGAGGAAATGGTCATTTACCAACCACTATGGAAATATTTTAAAAATTTCACAGAAAGTATGGTCACATCAGTGCTTATGAGCTGAGTATCAGCCTTGGTCCTTCCTCTCCTCTCTTTTCCTATTCCTTTTGGTGTATGTCAGCCCCTTTTTTGTTCTTTGTTCTCTCTGGCTGGGTATGAGCCCCCTGATTCTTTTTTAATTCATTAACGTATTTTTTAGATTTATTTTCATTTATTTATTCCCCCCCTTGCCGCTTACGCTCACTGTCTGCTGTGTGTGTCCATTTGCTGTGCATTCTTCTGTGTCTGTCTCCCTTTGTTGTGTCATCTTGCTGCACCATCCATGGGCCATGAGCTCTCCGCGGGCGCGGGCCAGCGTGCCTTCACCAGGAGGCCCTGGGAATCGAACCTGGGGCCTCCCATATGGTAGAGGGGAGCCAAATCGATTGAGTCACATCTGCTTCCCCCCGCCCCGCCCCACGTTCTGTTCATAAGTTAGTCTATGTGCTTCAGGTCCTGAGTGACCAGGATCCTACAGGTAGACTTAGTCCTTGGGTGAGAACAGGGATGAGTGGGTGCTGTTCATAAAGAGGTGCAGGAGACCAAGTGACAGCTTCCATTGCCAAGGAAGCCGTGATCTGTCCCTGGCGTGGGCAGGAAGCCAGAGGGTGACCAGGATGGTAGAATAACGTCAATGGGGGCATTTCAAGTGGGGAGGTGTCTGGGTTCAGGCCATCAGTAGGGTGCCCTTATGACCACTTACAAGCTGGATCGCCAGCAGTGGGTTATCATCAGTTCTAGTTCAACAACACTGGCCACTTTCCTTAACACGGCCAAACTTGGGCTTGCAGTCCAGATGTCACAGAAACCTGGGGATCATTTCACTGCACAGCATGGCTTGTGAGTGATCAGGAGTGGGGGCTCTGGAACGAGACTCTGGAGTGGAGTGTTGCCCCTTCCCCCCATACATTTACTGCACTGAGTGACTTTTGGTTACTACACATCTTTGAATCAAACACTTCTAAAATAAGGATAGTAAGAATTCCTACTAAATAGGGTTGTTGCAGAGACTGAGTATTTGTTAAGAGGCTAGTATGGTGTATGGCATATAGTAAGGACATAATAAAAATATTATTGTTGTCATTTTCCTCCTTTCTTCTATTGCAGTTGCTGAGACCAGCTTGCCCACCTAACACCAAACTTGTTTCTCATTTATACGCATACACAGATTTTGAAAAGTGTGCTACAGCACTGTTTTATTTATTTGTTTTTTCTCGTTATTTATTTATTTTTGTCAGCCTTTTTTGATAAACATAAAAATAGCATGCCCAGCTTTCCTAGGAGATGATGATATACCCCCAGTGGGACTTGCTTGTACACCCTTATCCTTAACTCCCCATCACCCCCTTGCTGATAATCAGTGCACTAAAGGGTAGTTCTTTAGGATAAAATTGCTACTTATTTGATTTGACTGTGTCTACAAATTTCCCAAGTATTTGAATAATCCATCCAATATTGACTTTTACTCTTCTGAAGGGAAAGTGTTATAGAAAGCTTCAGAAAATGTGTGGGGTTTTACAGAGCTGACCTAAAAGACAGAATTGTGTGCTTAAGGCTGTGAGGGACTCCAAAATCAGAGGACTACATGGAATTAATAGTCAAGAAGGAAGTCAAGTTTTAATAAACCAAAACGGAGATTCAATGGGCCACTGAACCAAAAGGGTGCAAAGTCTGGAATCTCAGATCCAGAAGGGATAGAAGAGTCCAAGCAGGGCGTGGTTTTCTGGAACAGGTGCCCTGTGGTTGGCTTTGACAACCGTGGAGTGGTTCGTGGTTGGTAAAGCTGGTCTTACAAGGTCTAGGACCAACTGAAGGGGACTGGCTTGAGGAGAGTCAATACCTGATAGTCTCAAGTCCAACATTAGATTTTGTATCTATGAAGGCACTTTAAAGACCAAACAAAAATCACCATGTGGCAAACACCACAGAAATAACTGTTTCAGACAAGAATCATCAACAGGTGCTAAATTAGTAGGGAAAAAGTATGATGAGAAAGAGTATATTTGCGTAGTAACAAGTATCTCCCCATAAGATACTTAATAATTGCAAAGAGAAAAATAATAACTTTATAGTTGAGAAACCTGACAGACACTATCTTAACCAAGAGATTAAAATTAAAATCACTCATATTGAGAAATATCTGTATGACAGCTTCCTGACATGATGCATTTAAAAGTATAAGCTCACTTTTGTGGTATCTTACCAAAAATGCATAACCCAAATTTCACCATGAGGAAACATACAAACCCAAAGTGAGGGACTTTCTTACCAAATAACTGACCAGTACTAGCTAAAAATCTCAAGATCATGGAAGACAAAAGGACTGAGGGACTGCTCCAGATTAGAAGAGACTGAGCAGATATGACAGCTAAGCAAACTGTGGTCCTGGACTGGATTCTGAACAAGAAAACAACACTCGTTGGTCGATGAAACTTGAATCAGGTCTACAGATGCTTTCATATTATTGCATCAATTCAATATCCTTGTTTTGATCATTGTACTGTGGAGACATTTTGAGAAGCTGGGAGAAGAGTATTTGGGAACTCTTTGTAATATTTTTGCAAACTTTTTGTTAACCTGAAATTATTTAAAAATAAAAAGCTGAAAAATAAAGAATATGGAGTGGATGTGGCTCAAGCAATTAGGCTCTCGCCTCCCACATGAAGGTCCCAGGTTCAGTTCCCGCTGCTTCCTAAAGAAGATGAGCAGGTGTCGCAACGAGCAAGACACTGCAACCAGCAGACGCCGCAACCAGCAGGGAGAGGAAGTGGCTCAAGTGTTCGGGCACTCGCTTCCCACATGGGAGGCACTGGGAACTTTAGGAGTTCCCAGTGCCTCCTAAAGAAGACGAGCAGACAAGGAGCAGACAGACAAGGGAGCCATCTCGGGGTGGGGGGAGGGTTAAAAAGAATTTAAATATATATATATATATATAAGAAAAATTTCACAAAGTATGCAATGGCACTGGAAATTATAGTAACAATTGCTGGGAACACCACAGTTACTTAATAAAGGAGGTGGCAGACATTTCTGTCAACTACAGTGCCACAGAGCAAGCTGAAAACCCCAGTCAGTAGCATGCAGGAACACTGTCCTCTGAAAGCAAAAGGCTTGACCGGTCTGGAGATAACAGGAAGAAGCGCTAACCAGGCTGCTTTCACAGAAAGGGAAATAAATGGTAGCTCTTTTAAGTTACTGTTATTTGCACATGCTGTTGTTATGCACAGCTGAAGTTAATTCCACTTCTGTCGCCATCTTGCCCCAGCTCCAAGCTACAAGGTCTGACTCATCCAGAAAATTATGCTGCCTTCTTGGCCCCACTGAGGAACTTCTTTTTGACGTGGCCAGGAGCAGACCCCATTCGCTTACCTCACCCCCACCACTCTCTCTATATCACCATCATACCATAACCCCCCAAAAATCAAGGGGCCAGGCTTATGGGGAAGGAGGTGGCAGCCACTGCTTTCTGGGAGGTGCAGATCCTGGAATGACAGGAAGAGCCTTTGTGTGGCATTCAATGCCCGCCAAGCTCTAGCCGCTTGATCCGCTCACCCCTCCTCCTTCACTCTTCTGCCCTTACATGATGCTTCAGCCGCGTACTCTGTTCACTGCTACTTCCCTGCATGTCACAGCTTCTCTGTTGCCTGTGAGCCTTGGGACGTACACTGTCCTCTGCCAGGAACATCTTCTGTTTTACCTCTTTACTACACAATCTCCTTTATTCTTCAAGTTTCTGCTTAAATGTTGTTCTTTCAAAAAGTCGTCACCAATTTTGGAGGATGGGGTTAGATGATACTCTTGTGTTAAAATCTAAGTTTCTTCCTACTCCTGAAATACTGCATTTTAATTACTCATTTACTTGTCTGTCTCCTCCTCTAGACTAAGGGGCAGGGCGAGTATATCCCCAGCAGCTAACAGAATGCTTGGAAAGTAGGAATTGGTGAAGGGATGGATGAGAGACTTTCTTAAGATCCATGTCGGAAGCGGATGTGGCTCAATCGATTGGGCTCCCGTCTACCATATGGGAGGCCCCAGGTTCGATTCCTGGGGCCTCCTGCTGAAGGTAAGCTGGCCCGTGCCCACAGAGAGCTGACAGCCCGTGCCTGCGGATGGCGCAGCAAGATGATGCAACAAAGGGAGGCAAGCAGACACAGGAGAACGCACAGTGAATGGACACAGAGAGCAAGTGCAAGCGGCAAAGAGGGCGAATAAAAAAAAAAAAAAAAAAGATCCATGTTGATCACAACTTATCCTCGGTGGTGTGATATTGGATGACCCACGGCATCTCTCGCCTTCTCAAAGCTGCAGATATGCTAGCTTTTGTGAGACCACCCAACTGCAGCATTGTCTTATAGCAACACACTCCTTGGACTATATCCCAAGGAGGGGTGGGAATGGGAATGGGGAAGAGTTTCCCATGAGCTATATTAATTTCATTAATATCACCCTTGCTACTTGTATCATCCACTAGTAAATCAAGTTTTATGTGCTATTGCCTCCGATTCAAGCCATGAGACAAAAAAGAAGCAAGTTTTCCAAATCGTAAATAGAAAAAAAGGGAAAATAATGAAGCTTTAAAGGAGGTAGATGGTTTTAACATCTCCAAGTCCACACTCACTTTACTCTGTACAGCAAACCCCAGTTGGTAAAATAAGACAAAAAAAAAAAAAAAAAAGTCCCAATGAAGAAGGAGACAAAACATTTGCATTTGAATGACTAAATTTCCAAAACCTCAGTACTGTAAAGAAGCAGCTGTGGTGTGGTGGAAAAAAGTTTTGGACGAGGACAGAGAGGTCTGGGCTCCAGGCCTGGCTTTGCCTTTCAGGAGCTGTGACTGTACAACTCAGACAGCCTGGGCTTGGGTTTCCTTTTCTGTAAAAGGAGATGCTGGACTGAATGGCCTCCCAAATCCCTAACCAAGTAAGAACTCTCTTAGTGTTGCTTGCAGTAGATGTACATGGCAACTTCTAGTCATCTTCATCCTCCTCACCCAGCCTTGGGGGAAGGCTTATTCATCTGTTTGCCTCAGTGCATCACAATTGGGATGATTGGGAGCGGCTGGAAAATACTTTCAACCTTAGATGTTACGGGACACAGGTGAGAAGGATATGGAGGTTGGCCTTAGACTGATTTAAAGACCCTAAAACTCCATAAACCGTCCTCCCTTTTCTTACTCCACACAGCAGTCTTTTTCAAGAGTTGAGGAGCCAGAGGGCATTTTGTGCCTCACCCTGCTACATCTAGCATCAGGGTTCTCTCTCTCTAATCTTCCGCCCTTCCAGGCAATCTGAGCTCCTCCAATAAATGCTGCCAGCACGACTCCTTGGCAGATACTGTGGGTACCTTTGTGGCATCCTATTGTGATTTTCTTAAACTGTTATTTAAAGCTATTATTTTTATTTAACCTTTCAAGTATAAATGTCCAGTGCTCCTAAATAACAACAGGCATGATTTGATGGGAATCTACCATGTGCAAGTCCCTGGGATGGAAACTTTACATATGATAGTAATTAACTGTCAAAATGTCCCTTCAGGTGGGGGATTATTAATTACATTTTACAGATGAGGAAACCAAAGCTCAAAGAATTTAAATGTTTTGCCCAGAGTTAAACAAATGATGCAGCTGAAGTTTGAAACCAGGCCAATCTCACCTTGGTTTTTCGACTCATCCTGCCAAGATCAGGGTTCATATCTTTTACTTCCATGGTTTTTATTCCCAAATTCTCATATTTTCTTTATATATAAGAAAGACTTGTTAGCATAATGTGATTTTTATCTCTAAATACTTCCTATAATTTACACAAAATCAAGTTAAGGCCTTTTTTATATTCAAGAGTGCCTTCGTGTCCTAGGGCTGCTGTCTCAAAGCACCACAAACTGGGTGGCGTAAAACAACAGAAAGTGGATTGTACACAGTTCTGGAGACTGGAGGTATGAAATCCAGGTGCTGGGCGGGGCCAGGCTTCTCTGAATCCTGTAGGGAAGGGTCTGCTCCATGCCTCTCTCCTGGCCTTTGCCGATGGCTTGTGGGCAAACCACAGCATGCCCTGCCTCAGTCATCCCATGCATTCTCCCCTCTGCCTGGGAGTGTCCAATTCCCATTCCCACCTTCTCACAAGGACACGGGCCATACTGGATCAGGCCCACTCTAATCCAGACGTTGTCATCTCAACTGAGCACATCTTCAAAGACCCTATTTCCAAATAAGGGCACATTCACAGGACTGGGGTTTAGGACTAGAACATGTCTTCTGGGGGCACAATTCAAACCCTAACAAAGAGCTCACTTCACACAAGAAGCCTGGAGTGGCCTTGGGGTGAATGCTGAAGAGATCTGATGGTTCAGGGTTGCTGCTCTGAGCTGCTGTGGATGTAGAGGGATGGCTTAGCTATAGCTCAGACATGAGGGTGAAATAATTCTGGTCAGATCCGAACAAAGTTGTAGAGGAAGGAAAAAGATAGGAGGACGTTAAGGAAATAGATACTACTAGGCGTGATGGCTGGATAAGGAAAGCGGTGAGGGAGAGGGTCGAATCCAGTTAGATGCCTGTGGCTTATGGATTGGAAAAGTGGATGGTGCTCATCAATATTAAAATAGAGAAAACACAAAGGTTAGGGACCTAAGGTTAGTGGGGACATGGATGAGTTGAGCATGAAGTACTTGCAGAACAGTTAAATGGAGAAGTGTAGTTTGAGACATGGCTACAAGGGTTATTCAAAAACTTGGCTTGAAATCTATATTTAAGTGAAAGTTGAAGCCATGTGCTTAGAGGAAGTAAAATAACATGGAAACTGTAAGAAGAGAAATGGGTTTACCCTGGAGTATCACTACTGCTTACGAGGTGACCAAAGAAAGAAAAAAATACTAGAAGCCCTTGTAATGGATGTATAGGGGAATTCTGTATTTTCTGCATGCTAGTTCTATAAATCTTCTACTCCAAAAAAAAAAAAAAAAAAAAAAAAAGTTAGAAAAAAAGCAGCAGCACAGAAAGAGAGAAGAAAAACTGGGAAAGATGATGCTTTTTGACCAGAGAGAATTTTAAGGAGAGATTAGTCAAGGGTGTAAAATTTAAGAGTATAAGATGGTCTTAAACTGATTATTGGTTTAAGAAAATTGCTTTAAAATTATTGCAGCAGATTACTTGATTTGTAGAAAAACATACTGAACTATTTGGTATAATTTCTCCATTATCTAGAATGCTGACGTAAACCTTAGAGAAGTTTCTTGTAAGGAGAAATCTTTGAGGGACAAATTTGATTGAGTGCTTAATGAGTATTTTTATACTGCAGTATTAGTCATACTCCTCAGGATTTAGCTCACCATATACTTTGTCTTCCTTTGCTAATTTAGAGCTGACTGGGATGCAGTAAATACTACCAACATTGACCTTGTCAGAGAGGAAATGACTTCATTATCACTCTTGTTGCCAAAACCAATCCAGAACAGACTGTGACCCTGTGCTGAGATGAACAAAACAGTATGAGAATGGGGGGCGGGGGGAGATTTCCTTGGTAGTAAGAACACTTTAAACTTGTCTCCAAATATCTCAAGCTTATGAAAATGAACGTGAAACTTCCATGCCATTATCAAAGGCTGCATCAGTGATTTCAAAATATTTGAAAAATACCAAAAGCACAAGGCATGTCAACTCGGTTAGAATTCTGTCAATGAAGCTTTGAACTGCCTGAGGTTAGCATCTAAAGACAAAGGGAGGGCCCCAATAGCTGGAGTCATCAGTGCCTGCCAGCTGTAGCTTCCATCCTTGGTTAGAGTTTGCTGCAATAAATTTAGACACTCATGTACCATCAGGTCTCAGCCCACTACCAGACACTTTCAAGTTAATAAGATCTTTCCTTCTAAATTACAGTTCTGTTTATGTCATTTATTTCATCATTACTCATTCTGTTTTCCTGTCATGCATTCAACAAATAGTTTGGTTTCTTTCCTATGTGCCTGGTACTATTTTGGTGGTGAACAAGACAGACAAAGTCCCTGTCGTAGTGAGGAGGGACAAATGTGCATGGCCCCGGGGACTCCTCTCCTCTCCCCTTTGGTAGCTTAGCAGACAGCTTGGTAATAGACTTAAGTTAGCTTCATAGAAGGACAGGACAATATTGGTTGCCTTGTTTTGTAGTCTCCTGGGTGTTTCCTGGTCCCTTCTCCCCTTGTCCCAAACAGACACCACATGGGGGGAGAGTCCTTCTCACTTGGTCCCTGGCCATGGGGCAGGCAGACTATCCATGCCCAGGTCCAGCTGTGGGGTAACTAGGTAGGGAGATTGTAGACACTCTACCGCCTCTATGAATGCATTTCTTTAATAAATTCCAGTACACATCTTGATACTGCAACAAATAAACAGATAAAGGTCATTTCCAATAGTGACAAGTTGCTGTGAAGAAAACAAAACAGTGCAATGGCCTAGAGATGACCTGTGGGTGGGTGAGGGCTACTCTAGTTCAGGAATGATGAAAGGCAGGCAGTCCAGCAAAGAACATTCCGGGCACAGTCGACAATACGCGTAGAGACCCAGATGAAAGGATGCGGCTGAAGTGTTTGCAAGACAGACAGAAAGCCAGGAGCATGGTGACGGAAGGGAAGGGTACCAGGCTGCCTTTGGGGATGCAGTCAGGGCTCCTGTAGGAGATTAGATTTTATTCTATCTGTAATGAGACGCGATGGGTGAAATTAATGTGGAGTCACAGGATTTGATAAACATATTTAAAAGCGAGAATGACGTGCAGGCATCGTGAATGGAATCAGGGCACTGGTTAGGAGGCCGTTGCAGGGATCTGGGGGAGGAAAGGTAGTGGGACCAAATGGGCTGCTCTACAGGGCTTCCGGGTGCATGGCGATTGGATGCAGGAGGTGAGGAAAAGCCTTATCGTGGAGGATACCTGGACGGAGACAGACTGCAGTCCTTTGAATGACTGGTGCACGATCATTCAAAGTCATGTAAAAGTAGCCGCTAAGAAAATACAGGTGGCAACAGGGAATGAAGATTAACAGAGACTCGAGTCTAATGTGAACAGGCAGCCAGGAGGTCCACACTGGAGAAAGGCGAGATTCTGAACCACCCCTGGGAAGCTGATGCTCCAGTTGCTGTAGCGGTGCCCCTCTGGGCACTCCTTGAGCCTAGCAAGTTAGTGTTGGTTGCAAAATATGGCAGATTATTCATCAAATCTGGGTTAGAAAAGGGGGTGTGGGGTGTGTGTGGGGGTGTGGGAAGCTAACCAAAGCCTGTGAGAAGCAACCCACAGCCCTTCATGAAACTTCAGGGCCAGAGCTCCTTGCTGACCGGGAGGTTTGCAGTTATAATTTACCTCAGGAGCTGAGAATAAGGTGCAGAGTCCCAGGAAAAGCACAAAATCGAAGTGGGAAGCAAACTGGCCATTTACTCCACTCTTACATAGAGACACTGCCACATTACCTGCTAAATCCTCACAAGCAACCCTATGAGACAGGGGTGTATTTCTCTACTATCTGGAAGCTCCGAGGGATTTAATAACAAGCTCCAGGCATGGCAGACAACAGTCAGGAGAAGAACCAGGTGGTTGCCTGGAGCTGCATGACTCCAAATTCCACACACATGTCCCACAGCCCAGAGAACCTAGTCAGCAGAAGGGGGATTTAGGGAGAGTCCAGTGTCTGCGTTATCGTGCATAATCCCCAGTTTTGTGTGGTGTAAATGCAAAGGGAAGCCTCAGCTTGAGGAGAATGAGAAAGCATTTTAAGCCGTCATAATCAGACAAGTTCCAAGACAGAATGGAGGAAAAGGAGGTGGAGGGTAATACGAACCACCATGGCGGGATACTGATTGGAAGAGTGCTCTAATGAGGAACTCAGTGGGAATGGAGTTACACTAAGGAAAGCAGACATTTCTCCAGAAGGTGAACTGGAAGCTTCTAGAGACAGGTGGAAGGATCCACACCCTTTCAGAACAATGAAGAACTTCACATAGTGGAAGGTGAAAGCAAAGCTTTGTCCTACGAGTGACTGCTGGTGCCTCCCAGGGAGTGGCAGGGTGTTGGCCCTGTGTGGACTTAAGTGGGTCAGTGAGCAGGTGTCCACACTGTTGTAGTGGGGCCAGCTCTGGGCAAATGATGTTTCTCCTCGGTGCTCTCTCACAGCTCACTCCACCTCTCAGGGTCTCCTAACACCCTTTCAGTCACCAAGACCTTCACCAGGCCTGCAAGTGCTCTTTGTCTAGGACAAGCTTTCAGATGTCTCTTTTGGTAAAACCTGCATCCAGCTGTAAAAGGATGAAATGTTTTCCTCTTGGTTTAACTATTGGTAACCTAATGTTTGCAAATGCATCTCCTTAGGGGTCTCTGACAATTCCCAGGTAAAGGCTTTCTTGGATTTTTAGCAAGGTAGATTAGCACTTTAGTATGCAATGATATTTGCAGTTGTTTTGTTTTTATTTTTAATTTGAAGTACCAATTTACATAAAATAAAATGCAGATATTTAGTGTAAAATTTGTTCTGTTTTTACATGTCTATATAACTATGTAAATGTAACCATCCTCCCAGAAAATTCCCTTATGCTTCTTCTCAGTAAATAGTTCCCAGAATCAACCACTATTCCAACTTCTATCACAAGAGATTAGTTTTGCTGACTCTTTAGCTTCATATAACTAGAATCATAAGATACGTACTCTTTTGTATCTGGCTTCCCTCATTCAACCTGAAGTTACTGAGGCACAGCCAGGTTATGTGTATCAATAGTCTGTTCCCTTTTCTTGATGAGCAGTATTCCACTGTATGGATGGCCACAATTTCTTTATCTGTTGTGTTTATGGACTCAGGGTTGTTTCCCGTTTGGGGCTATCATGACTAAAGCTTCTATGGATATTTTTGTACAAATCTTTTTATGGACATATCTCATTTCTCTTGGGTAGTGGAATTGCTGGGTAATCTAGTAAGTGTATGTTTTTATTAGAAATTGACAATTTTCCAAAGGGACTGGCTCACTTTATATTCCCAACTGGCCTTGTATGACAGTTCCAGTTCTACCTCATCCTGATGGTACTCCGTATAGTCAGCCTTTTTCGTTTTATCCATTCTGCCAGATGTTTAGTGGTATCTCATAATAGCTCCAATTTTTACTTCCCTTTTGAATAATGTTGAATATCTTTTCATATGCTTATTGGCATTTTGTATATGTACCAATCCTTTGCCCATTTTAAAAATTGAGTTTTCTAATTGATGTATAGTTTTATGTATATTCTGGATACAAGAAAAATATAGCAAAAACGTTCCTCCAGTCTATGGCTTGGCTTTCACTTTCTTAACGGTGCTTTTAATGAGCAGAAATGTTCAATGGTGATGCAGTTCAATTTATCAATTTATGTTCTTTACTAGTTTTTTTGTTGTTGTTGAGATTTTCTGTGTTTACATTTTTTTTGTCCAGTTGGTCTACCAATTGCTTAAAGAGGAGTGTTAAAATCTCCATTTTCAATTGTGGAATTGTCTATTTCTCTCTTTTCTATCAAGTTTTGCTCTTTTTCTGTGAACTTGAAGCTGTTATTAGGTGCATACATATTTGTGATTGTTATGTTCTGTCTTCCTGACGAACTGATATTTGTAACAATATGAAATGTCCCTCTTTAATTCTGGTAAAACACTTTGCTTTGAAGTCTATTGATCTATATCAATATTGATACAGCAGCTTTCTTTTATGCCTACTGTTTACAGGCTTCTTTTCCCATTCATTTACTTTCAACCTATCTGTGCCTTTATACTTAAAATGCTTCTTTTGTGGATAGCACATAGTTGAATCTTCCTTTTTTTTATCTACCTGACAATCCCTGCCCTTACATAGAAGTATTTGGTTTATTAACATGTAATGTAATTTTGACATTGTTGGATTTAGGTGTACCATTTTATTATCTATTTTCTGTTAGTCCCTTTGAATTTTTGTTACTCTGTTTCTCTTTATCTGCCTTCTTTTCACTTATTTGAGTATATTTTACAATTCCACTTTAGTTTCTTGAATTGCATTTTAGGTATGCCTCTTTGCATTTTTTGGTGATTGTTCTAGGGATTACAATATACATCCTGAACTTTTAACAATCTATTCAGAATTAATATTGTTCCATTTCACACAAAATGTAAACATTCTGCAACAAAATAGATCTATTTATACTATCTCCCAATCCTTTGTTATTTTTATTTCATCTATATATGTTATAAACCCCATAATGCAATGTTATATTTTTTGTTTTAAGTAGTCATATGTATTTTAAGGAAATGAAGAAAATAATTATCATTTATATTCATCCAGTTTCCATTTCCTGTATTCTTCATTTACTCCTGAATATCCAAGTTTCCATCTAGTATCAATCATTTACACTTAACCTGAAGATCTTCCTTTAATATTTTTTTGTAGTGCAGATCTGTTGGTGACAAATTTTCTTGGTTTATTTCTAAAAATGTCTTTATTACATATTCACTCTCAAAACTTAGTTTCACTAGATATAGAATTTGGAGTTTACAATGATTTTTCTTTCAACACTTTAGGTATATTATTCCACTGTCTTCTGGCCTCCATGCTAAAGGTCCTTGGTACTGTTGTTAACCTATATTTAATCTGTTGTTTCCCCCCTCCCACTACTTTCAGGCTTTTCTTCTAACCTTTGGATTTCAGCAATTTGATGATATGCCTAGGCATAACATTTTTTGTATTTATCCTACTTGCAATTCACTGAGCTTCTTGAATCTGAATATTTATGTCTTAAACCAAATTTGAAAAAATTTCAGCCACTATTCATTGAAATATTTCTTCCAACCCATTTTTTTTCTCCTTCTGCAGCTCCAATTACACAAATGTTAGGTCTTATTCTACAGTCTCTGAGGCTCTATTAATTTTACATCTTTTTTCTATATGTTCTGAAGGTGAGATATATTCTATTGGTCTATCTACAAGTTCACTGGCTCTTGATCATCTCTAATCTGCTATTACACATATACAATGATTTTTTTTTTCAGATTTGTTTTACATTTTAGAATTTTAATTTGATTATTTTTTAGTTTCTTTCTCTACTGAGATTTCCTCTTTTCATTAGTTAGGAGCATATTTTCCTTGGCTGTCCCAAGCATAGTTATAATATCTGCTTTTTAAATCCTTTTCTGATAATTATAACATATGGATGGTTGGTCTCTGCTGATTGTCTTTTGAGTATAGGTCAAAATTCCTGTTTCTTTATATGCAGAATAATTTTGGACTAGATCCTGGACATTGTAAATGATACATAATAGGGATTTAGGGTTCTGTTATCTTCCTCAGTAGAGTTTGGATTTAAAAAGAACTTTTTAATCAAGGATTTAACTAGTCTGATCTCAAACTCTAAACTCTGCCTCTCCTGGTTGGTGAAAGCTGAAATCTCCAGTTCAGTCCTTTTGGCCTTAGCTGCTGGAAGTCTGCCCAACCATGGTTCAGGGGTCAGCTGGTTAGACACACTTTATGCACAGAATTTGTGGTTCCTTTCTCCGGCTCTCTCTTTCTTGTTACCCTCCGCTCCCTCACTTTCTAGTTACTATGGTTGTCTTTAACCATGTTCTCTAGTTCTTCTAGCCAGTAAGATGGGGTTTACCATCTGGACTTTAGCCGTCCTCCATGCCACAAATTGGGGTCTGCTCTCAGGCTAAAATCCATAAAAATGGGAAATTCACCCAGTGCTATCTGCTCTTCCAAGTATAAACTTCCCTCTAGAATCTGCCTGCTTTTCTTCTCTTTCCACTGACTTCATATAGTTGTCTTGTATATTGGGTTCACAGATTGTAGTTATTATCTTCAGAACTTCAGGAGAGTTAGTTTGATTGGAAATACTCTGACATTACTTAGCAATGTTTTAAGCAAAATATCCAGAATCAATCAGATGGTTTCTAGAAGTGTACACATTTCCTTTTCTCCCTCACTTTTGGTAGAATGTTTCCTGGTGCTCACTAATAATCTAGTTATAATCTCCTTTTGTAAAAAATCTAGTCTGTCCTTCACTAAAACCATAGCGCTCAAGGCCCACCAAAGGATTCCACAGGTATTTCCCACATCACACTGATGCATGAGAGTATTTATACTTCTGCACTGCCCTCTAAAGGCTAACTGTCTGAAATACAAATCAAAGTACTGTTGGAGAAATGGAAAGCACTCTTTGGAAAGGTAAGGCAATTTCTTAGACAGTTCCATTGGTGAGTAACAAATTGTAGTAGATATGTGTCTCCCTGATAAAATATCTTACTGATTGTGAGCTATTTATCTTTTCTACTTTAATCGGCAACAACAATTGAAACAAACAGAGCTGACTGTCTTTTAAAAGCTCCTGAGATGTTGGCATAGTGATTGAATGTAGACGATAATTATGTAGTTTGGATAATACTCCCAGAAGCACCTCGAAAAGAAGTATTGAGGACAGTAACTTCAACTACAGGAAGGGCCCTCAGGTGAAACTGGGACATGATTTGTTGTCGGTAGGGTCAGAGGTAGAACTTGATGGATGCATGAAAGTCACAGGGAGGCATATTTTAGTTCTAAAATGAGCTAAACTAAATAAAGGATGGACTACAGTCTAGACCATCACTAGACTCATCACTCACCAACCTTATTACCATGTCCAATAAGCTAATAAAATTTTGTTGATAGCACCACCTAACTAGGGTCAGATAAAGATGTCCTGGTGCTTCCCATATAACAAAAATATTTCATTAAAAAAAAAAAAAAAAAACCAAAAACTTAAGTGTAGGAAAATAGCTTCTTTGTAGAGCTTTTGGTTGAGACATTCTGAATAAGTAAATGGAGCTTCTTTTTTTCCCTTGCTTTGCTATAGCTTTAATCAAGTGTGTGGTCTATCAGTAAATAATCAAGCACTACTTTTTAAATACCTCTAAAATCAACTGCCACATTTTCCAACCCCCAACTACTACCAAACTGAGGACTTTCCAACTTAAATCCCTCCTGGAAAAAGGTGGGAAACAAATATATTCATACAGTTACTCTTCAACTCTTGCCCGGATATTATTAAAAAGACTTTCTAAAACGGACCCCCATGACCCCAGTTTTCCCTTTATTTAAACCATCTTGCACATTGCTACCACAATAGTTAATTATAAAAAAAAGAAAACAACCGCGCCCTTGAACTCCCTGCATGGCTCTCTCATCTGCACAGATAACGCTGAGGTTCCTTAGCACGGCGCCCCAGCCTGGCCTCCATTCCCACTCACCCTGCGCGCCCAGCACACTCATGTTCACAGAGCACGCAGTGCTCCCTCTGCTGTGTCCGCTATGTGTGACTACTTCATATGGCAAAATACACCACCAATCCTGTTAAACCTCCCCGTCCTATCTGGGCAAAGTTACTTGCTCTCTCCTCTCTAGCATGTACTACGTTATAATCATTCTTTACATACCTCTGTTTCTAAAGGGAGCAACCATCTGATGACAGCCACGTGAATGGATGCTTTGGCCATGCACTCTTGGACAAACATTGCCGGAATAACAGAAAACTGTTTTAATTTCTATATGGATGAAGTTTAGAATCACAGGCATTTCTGAATTTCTTTTCTACATTCACATAAGGAATATTAACTTCCCAATCTAATATATATAGTATGTTACTGTACAAAGAAAGAAAAAAGATATATAGCCTGTCTATGTACCCATTCTCATGTTGATGTGACTTCCACACATTGTTCAAATTCTGCCCTCTGAAAATATACATCATAAACCATGTCAAATTGACAGACTAAATATATATGGTCGCGGAGTAACAGCACCATCTTGTGGCTGTTTTAGATACTGCTGATAAAAATATGAGGGATTATGTATTTCTCTAACAAGTGAAATTTGAGAATTTGTTTCAAGGTTGAAGCAGAACATAGATGCTTATACATTATTTTTTTCTAAAACTGTATTACTAGCCTTATGAGTCTTTGCTCTTGTAATTGAAACTTAGCCTACTGTTTGGGGTGCCTCCTGAGAGCCTCCTTGTTGCTCAAATGTGGCCTCTCTCTAAGCCAAACTCAGCATATGAGTGCATTACCTTCCCCCCAGCGTGGGACATGACTCCCGGGAATGAGCCTCCCTGGCAACGAGGGATTAATACCAAGTGCCAACTGGCAACACAACTGGAAAAAGACCTTGAATAAAAGGGGGAAAAGGTAAAGACAAATGAGTTCATGTGGCTAAGAGACTTCAAAGAGAGTCGGGAGGTTATCCCAGAGGTAACGCTTACGCACACCTCAGTAGGATCTCATAGAACACCAAAGTGGATATCACCCCACACAGAGGGGCTCTTGAGGGCTCTGGAGACACCCAGGTCCTATATAAGGGGGGATAGCTCTAGAGACTGATGCCTTATCAGTGAGCTCTACTTTGGAATCTGTGCTCCTGAGAGTGACAGAGTTGGACTCAAATATGTCTTCCCTGCACATGGTTCATCTGTCCCTTCTATTCAAACCTATACGTGATGCTGGGGTTTGTAGGTGTACTTCCAGAGACTGGAGCCTCTGACCTACCTATGTGCCAGCTGTGCCTGGAATATCGGTGGAGCTGTAACTCCTACTCCACAGCTCAATGGACTCACCCAAGTCGCCTGGTGAAGAGACGATGATGGACAACGACCATCCCAGGGTATGGAGAGAGCCTGCAGCTGCAGGCAGGATAATCCCATCCATTGTATCCATGGGATATAAACCCCCTCTCACTTGGAGGTGGAGTGGACATCACCAACCCAAACTCCTCAGGATTGAGTGAAGAGCTATGAACTAGAGTGGACTTAATGGTATTCTGTTGTAGACATATTGTGATTCAAGCAATGGAAGAAATTACAACAGTGAGGTGGAGCCAGTGGCCACTGGACACTTTCGGGGCAGGGAAGGGAAAAGCAGTTGTAATACAGGGACTTTTTCAGGACTAGGGAATTATCCTGAGTGACATTACAATGACAGATATAGGCCATTTTACATCAGCATCTAACATGCAGAACTGTGTGGGAGAGAGTGTGGTCTACAATGTGAACTATGGTCCATGCTTAGTGGCAAAGCCCCAGGATGTGTATATCCATTGCAGGTGATGTGCCACACTAATGAAAGATGTTTATGTGGGATGTTATGGGAGGTGTGGGAGGTGGGGAACATGGGAATCCCTATAATTTTTGTGTAACATTTATGTAATCTAAGCATCTTTTAAAATATTTAAAAAAGAAAAAGAAAAAGAAAAAGAAAAAAACCAGTTCATTTAAACAAACAAAAAAAGAAACAAAAAACTGTATTGAGGTATGATTTCCATTCATTATAGCACATCCTGATAGCAAACCGATACCCTTCTAAACTGCATCAGTTCAACGAATTCTGACAAATGTATACAGACCAGCACAGTCAAGATTTGGAACATCACTTCCCAAAGTATGCTGTGCCCATTTGCGGATGAGCTCACCCGCAGCTCCTGACGCAGGCAGCCACTGATCTGCTTTCCATCACTACAGATTGGTTTTGACATTTCTAGAATTTCATACAAATGGAATCATACAGCATGTACTCCATCAGTGCTTTTGTGTCTATATGAGTATGTGCTTTTTTCCTCAACAGAACATTCCTGAGATCCATTCATATTGTTGCATTCATCAGTAGCTCATTCATTCTTACAGCTGAGCACTATTCCCTTGTGTGAATATATCCCAATTTATTTACTCATCCTCTTGATGGACATGTGGGTTGCTTCCTGTTTTTACTATGAACATGTGTGTGTAACAAGTATGTACAAATAGTCTCATTTCTTTTGGGAAATAACTAGAAGTGGATTGCTTGGTCTTTGGGCAAGTATATGTTTAATTTTATTTAAAAATAACAAATAAAACAGCCACACCATTTTTGCAAAAATGGTTTTACCATTTCATATTTCCACAGCAATAAATGAGAGTTTCAGTTGGTCTATATCCTTGCCAATATTTGGTGTCATCATTCTTTTCAAATTTAGCCATTCTAGTGGGTATGTAGTGGTAACTCGCATGATTTTGATTTGCATTTTTCTGCGAACTAATGATGCTGAGCATCTTTTCATGTGCTTATTGGCTATTCTTGTATACTCTTTTGTTAAACATCTGTTAAGTTTGTTTGCTCTCCAACCCTCTTTATAAAATTTAGTTGTTTTCTATTTATCAAGTCATCAGATTTCTTTATATATGCTCTATACCAGTCTTTTGCCAAATAAATGTATTGTTAGTATTTTTCTGAGACACTGACTGGCATTTTTATATTCTTAATAGTGTCCTTTGAAGAGCAAGGGTTTAATTTTGATGGAGTTCAATCCATCATTTTTATAATTTTAAAATACAGCTATATTTCTTTATAATTATAGTTGCTATGGGTCTAAAATCTTTGTCTATACTATTTTCTCTTTTTTTTTTTTTTTTCTAGAAATATTATAGTTTTAGCTTTACATTTGGGTCTAAGGTCCTTTTCATGTTAATTTTTGTGTGTGATATGAAGTAAATGCCATATAGCTATCCAATTTTGCCAGCACCATTTCTTAAAAAGACCATCCTTTTCTCCATTGAATTACCCTGGTACCTTTCTTGAAATAAATTAGACTCGTGTGGGTCTACTTCTGGCCTCCCTATTTTTTATCAAAACTTAGGACCATATGACATTGTCTTGCTTGCTGTAGCTTTATAGTAATTCTTGAAGTAGGTAGCTTAAAAAATTGATTTGGGAGGGGTTTCCTCTCCATTATTTTCTGAGAGTTTGTGTATTATTTATTATTCTTTCTTTCTTAAATGTTTGGTAGAATTCAACAATGAAGCTATTTGGGCCTGAATTTTCCCTATGGGCAGGTTTTGAATTATGAATTCAATTTCTTTAATATATATAGGGATATTCAGAATTTCTATTTGTAATTTGTCTTGCAAGGAATTTGTCCATTTCTTCCAAGTTATCAAATTTAATGGCATAAATTTGCTTATTCTCCTCTCTTATTACTTTTTTAAATGTATGTAAGATTGGTAGTGTTGTCTTCTCTTTCATCCCTGATATTGGAAATTTGTGTTTTCTCTCTTTTTCTTATCAGAATACCTTATATCAAGGAATCTGGCTTTTGGTTTCATTGATTTATCACTACTGTCTATTTCAGGGGCAGTAAACATTTTCTGTAAAGAGCCAGATAGTAAATGTTTTAGATTTGTGGGCCTTAGGACATCTAAGGAAGCATTAGGCAATAAGTAGCTGGATGAGTGTGGCTGTATTCAAATAAAATTTTATTTACAAAAACAGGTGGTAGGGGAAAAAGAAAAACAACAGGTGGTAGGCCAGATTTTGCCTACAAGTTATAGTTTGCTGACCTCTGGTCTAATTAATTTTAACTCATCTTTACTTTTTGCTTCCTTCTATTTACTTTGGACTTAATAATCTTTTATTTTCTAGATTTCTAAGGTGGAACGCTTAGATCATTCACTTGTGAAATACATTTCTAATGGATAAAGAAGTTAGGTTCATATTTTGTTCCCAGCTGCTCAGGACCTGGTTCTGACCTTTTTCTTGTTTCAGAGAATATGCCTGCCCTCAGGCTTGTCTTTGTTCCTCTGTACATATGTGTATTTTTTACCTCCTTTTAAGATTTTATTTTTATCATTGGTCTCCATAAATTTGATTATTATATACTTGGCTGTGTTTTTCTACTGTTTCTTCTGCTTGGGTTTTTCGAACTTGTCAGTTTAATTTGGAAAATTTTGTGTTCAGAGATGTCAGCATGAAAACTGACCAATGCTATAATCAAGGCTTTTTTCTCCTCAGCGAATCAGTTGTTAAAATTTACCAGCACGCTTCTGTTCATAGGGCAATGATGTTTGGTTCATTCATTTTTAATCTTTCCTCTCTGCACTTCTGTTCGGGTACTTTCTACTGCTAGTTCAGGTTTACTGATCTTTGTTTCTGTAGATCTCATTGGTGGTTATTCCAATACTGTGAATTTTTCACTCTGGATATTGCTTATTTTAGCTCTAGAAGTTCCATTTGGTCAGTTCTTTTCATTATGCTTGTTTTCCTTTAAATCATTAAGCACCTTTGTAATAATTGTTTTTGAAGTTCCTGTATTAATTCCACCACCTCTGTCATTTCTGCATGTTTCTATAGACAGAGTTTTCCCCTGGTTATGGGTTACATTTTTCTGCTGTTTTACAAGTTTAATATTTTTGATTGAATGCTGAGCACTGTGAATTTTTCGAGTGTTAGCTTTATTCCAGGTGGGCAGTTAAGATTACTTACAGATAAACTTGATTCTTTCAAGTCTTGATTATATGTTTGTGGTTTTTTTTTTTTTTTTTTTTTTAGGAAAAGTCTTAAGTAACCTCTTATCTATGGTTAATTAAGCCTACTACTAAAGTGTCACCCTTCCTCAGTTTCTACTGAATGTCTCATATATTCAACAAGGTCTCTCCGTTTTGGCTGTCCAGAACTTGGATGTCTCCCAGACCTGTGTGTTCTCTAGGAATTCCTCCTGGTCATTCTTGGCCCAGCCTTGTGGAGTTCCATCTTACATAAGCGTAGTTTGGTTTTTATCATTGCAGATTTCAACAACATTCTCCATCTAGCTTTCTCTTCCATGCTGTGTGACCCTGGAAATTCCAGACATACCAGACTTCCTGATCTCTAGTATTTGTCTCCTTAGCTCAATGAGACCACCATACTCCAGCAGGACCCTTCTCCCTATCTCATGGCTTTGCTTTGGAAGGTGCCTTTAAGGCAGAATGCTGGGGTGATTTTAGAACTCTCTTTTATTTTTTTTGCCTTTCTCCTATGGATCAGTCTTGTTCTTCCTGTTTCCCTATGTCTGAAAACAGTTCTTTCATATATTTTGTTCAGTTCTCTCATTTTTTATATTGGGAGGGTGGGAGGGCAGTCTGATCTCACTTTCTCCATCATGGTGGAAATTAAAGTCCTTGTACACTTTTTTTTTTTAAATATGTATTTATTTATACCTCCTCCCCTTGTTGTTTTGTGCTCGCTGTCTGCTCTCTGTGTCCATTTGCTGTGTGTTCTTCTGTGTCCACTTGTGCTCTCTTTAGGCAGCACTGGGAACCAATCCTGGGACCTTCCGGAGTGGGAGAGAGGCTGCTCAATCTCTTGCGCCACCTCAGCTCCCTGGTCTGCTGCATCTCTTATTGTATCTCCTCTGTGTCTTTTTTTTTGTTGTTTCATCTTGCTGTACCAGCTCTCCACATGGGCCAGCACTCCTGCAAGAGCCAGCACTCCATGTGGGCCAGCTTGCCTTCACCAGGAGGCCCCAGGAATTGAACCTTGGACCTCCTATATGGTAGACGGGAGCCCAATCACTTGAGCCACATCCGCTTCCCCTTGTACAGTCCTGAGCAAACCAATGGTCTTCCTTCATTTAGGATGTTCCAACCCTTGATAGAGCTCGTGACAGCACTATCAGTTTTAGTGGGACACAACGAACAACAAGAAGGGAGGAAATATTAAAATCCATGGAATCAACACCAGTTATAACTGAAGGAACTGTATGTTGCAGTGAGATGGTTCTCCTGTATAGTGAATGAATTATGTTCTTCCTTGATACTTACCCTTTAGGGTAAAATAACTAAAACTGAGAGCTAGGTCTTAAATTTTCCATTTCTAAATGACTTACAAGAAAGCAACCATCTAGGGTGCCAACATGGAGTGGTGGAGAAAAACTGTGGTAAAATGGAAAAAAATCTGCCTTGGGAGTTAGGAAGCTCAGTTAAAAAGCCAGGACTCAATTATTTTCTTCACTTGCTTCCATTTCTTTCTGTAAAAATATGCACTTGAACTTTTTACTCTGTAACAATCCTTCTGGCTTTGACATTTTTCCTATTATTTTGTTTTCTCTCCACTGTTTTTAGCATTATCCCAGGCTAGAAAAGTTAGGTTTCTTAAGGGCTTAATTACTCCTATTGCATCAAATTAGCATAGGGTAGCTGCTAAGAGAAGTTCAGGGAAAGTGAGTGGAAGCTAAAAAGCAGGACTTAACAACTGCCTTCTTGGAATTGTGTAGAGATCACTGTATTTTCCAGTTAAAGAGTAAAGAGCACTTCGGGGTTAAAAGGATCACAACATATCAGCCCTGATATTTTTATCTTCTCCCTTCTTATTAAAACAGTAACAATTGTGAAGTAACACAAGAGCCCAGAATTCACTTCTTCCAATATCGAATGTAATGAACAAGAATTATTAAGAGCTGCAAATAAATTTAAGAGCGAGAACTATATAAGGAAATGCATACAAATTCATGCCATAAACTTCAGTAAGCTGTGGGAAAAGTTAAGAAATGAAGATTCTGGTTCAGTCTGTTACTGCTTCCTAACCTTGACCCCAAGCCCCAGAAAGGGGATGAATAAAATTCTGATAATTGCCATGAATATTTCTTATTGTGGAGACAGGAAGGCCAGGCACAATTCAAGGAGACAGCCTGGAGAGTGGAAGCCTCTTTCTGTCACAGAAAGACCACAGATGTGTGGAACTGAAGAGGGCCTGAGACCAAGAGTTTCCCCCACAGTAACGGGGTACTCTGGACCACATGAGAATCCCAGGATTGGGCATGCTGCTGGACTTCAGAAGACAGAACAGAATCCATGTCCTCCAGCAATGGAAACATACAGCTAGCGGCAGGCCAATACCATTTCTCTACATCTTCAGGCAGCAGGGAAATCAATAAAAGCAATATGTACCTCTCAAATGATAGTTCTCAGGGAAGAAACAAGACTCTGGAAAGGGAGGATGATTCAAGATGGAAAGAGAAGTAGCTCTTAATCATACCAGACTCTTAATTTTTGCACTTTAAAACTTTATAATAAACATTTTTAAAGAAAGCTGTTTAAATTATACAAATACACTACTGAAAGATACATAGGTAGAGAGATGACAATAGCATTCGGAAGACAGAGAAAGAACCTAAAAGAATATCAATTTTGAAGAAATGGAAATTCTCTGCAACTACTTTCTGTGACAGCATCTTAACAAGGACATGAACTTCATAATGTAATTTCCCATCAGTGAAATCATTTTTAAGAAATAGAATGGATGCAAAGGAAGGACTGTGCCACTAGAGAAAAAAGAGAGAACTAAAATAATATCAGAGAACAAATAAATTAGAAACAGTAAGAAACAGAATAGACAGCTAAAAACTGAATTTAAGAGCAAAAAGTCTTAAGCAAATCACAAGGAGTACAAAGGAAAAAACAAGGTAAACAATTAAGAAAAAATAATATATGAAGAACAAAGAAAAGCTAACAAAAGGCTTATCTCCTTAAACAGCTATCTCAACAGATCAAAGAGAAAAAGTATTATAAATTTAAGAACCCTGAATTTCCCTAAGTTGAAGTAAAAATCAAATATGATAGGGAATATTTTCATTGAGGCAAAACCTGTGTGTCATTGAATTTCAGGGGTAGTGAAAGAATTCTTTAATCACATAGAAGGGACAAAGTAAGATGGAAGAATCAGGCCGGTGTCATATTTCATTTTAGTAAACTGAGGGCTGAAAATAATGGAGTAATTTTGTTTTAGCTAAGCTAAGTGTTATAAAAGAAAGTGATACCCAATTTTATATCCACTTAAGTCACTAAAGTTTAAAGAGAGGTATAATTCAAATATGCATGAACTTAGGAAATGGTCCACCCATAAAACCCTCTTTTTAAAACAAGAAAACTACTTGACAATGAAATTTAACTGACCAAGAAATAATAATAATAATAAAATGACGTTAAAAACAGTGATCCCTTTCACTAATATAAGTTTTCACAAAGCTCTGTACATTTCTTCCTGAAAGGTTAATTATACATTGCAACAATGGATGAGAACATTTAATAATTTTTATGTTCCTATGAGATTACTTTCTGGGTCCAAAAATTGCACTTGTCTTGCTCTTTTAACAGTTCTTTTAGGAAACAAGAAGAGGGAAAAAAAGAGAAAAAAGCAATACAAACTTGCTCTGAGCCCCCAATGTAAAGAAAATGTGATAGGATATCATGTTTCATTATTTAAGTCTAGGGACTGTCTTTAAATAAGTCAGCTGGTTGTGACTTGGGTTGTGGGCAAACCCATTTCTGTCCATCCCATTGTCTCAGGAGCAGTGCTGGAATGCTCAAAATCTTTAACAGAAAGCTTGACTGGTAGAGGGAAACAGTGCAGGGGTGTGAAAGCTGCTTACCACAGTGTTAGATGGAAGCTAGTAAAGGGAACAATGGGAGAAACCTTTAGTTTCTCTCTCAGGGTCCTAAAATTTTGACCTTGCTGTTTTTAAAAGAATTAATGTGAATTTCACCAAGAGAATCATCCCTCATTTAGGGAGTATTCCAAAACATTAACAAAAAGCGGGGGAAGGGTGAGTGGGAGGAAGTGTGTTAATTATCTTGTCATAGCAGGGAGTCCATTTTACTGTACATAATTAAAACTGTTAGAATATATATCTTATAATAACTACAGCCACTTAATGTTTTCCACAATTTTTCTAAATCTACAAGATAATTTAAGAGCAAGACCACATGTGGTGAAGAAATGTTTCTCTCATATTCATCAGAACCTGAGAAATTATTTTCATTTTAGTTCATTTTTCTTCAGTTAGTTAACTTTGCTATTTTATACAATGTTATTTTAATATATTTTTATTACATATATATCTATTTTTCTAGCTATATACCTTGAGATCTTATTTCTATATATATAGAGTGAGGGAAATGGAGTGAGGTTCACTAGTTAATGAAGTTTTTTATACCAAATGAAGGTTTTTTACTAGATGAAGGACGGTGGATGCTTTTTACGTTTTCCTTTGTACCTGTCTGTATTATCCAAATTTAAAAATATTTAGCATCTATTATTTTTACTAAAACAAAACTGTTATTTCAAAAGTAGTCACGAATGTTCCCCAAAAGATATACTGGACAACCTAGAAAACTGAAGATAATAATCAGCCACATGCTCAAATATGGATGGAATTTGTTTCAGGTACATAAAACATGGTTAGATTATGACACTATGTTGGCTTATACATCATCTTCCCTCCAAAACAGTGCCACACAATTTGGGGATTTAGGTAGAAATCGCCCACTTACTTTGCCCCTGCCCCTCCCCAGCTGAGGGATTAAAATGTTGCATCAACCAAAAAACTGACAACCAGACCTAATTACTATGAACAACACACTGAGGCGGTCGAAATGGTGACCATCCCCCCCACTCCCCAGCGTGCAACTCTTGAGCTCCTAGCGCAGGAGCTTAGGACAACAGTAACACCCCTAAATTATGAGCAATAATTTTCAGTATTATAAAATGTCATTTGTATGTGTGTGAAGAAAAGTATCAGCTTGTTTATTGAATCAGGATAAAATAAATGAGTTGTATACCTTGTCATTGGTTGGTATGTCCTTTAAATATATTTGATTCATAGACTGTCCTTTGTTGTTTTGTGTGATTTTTTTTAAACCACTGGGTCATTTGTCTTCTAGAGTTTTTCATAATGTGCATTTTTCTGGATGTACGTTGGTAATGTTGGTTAATATGTTCTGTCTCTATATTTCCTGTAAATTGATGCTTAGATATAGAGGTTTGATGAGAAACTTAAGGCTAGATTTAATTATTTACTTGTTTGTTTGTTTGTTTGTTTTTGACAAGGCTATGTCATAGGTACCATTGTGTTCTTCCATCAGAAAAGCATCTGATCCTCTCTTTTGTGATGTTACTGGTCTTTGATGAGCATTGCCTAGATCAGGGTCAGCAAACTATATGGCCCACAGGCCAAATCTGACCCTCAGCCTGTTTTCGTAAAAAAAAGTTTATTGGAACAGAGCCACATCCACTTATTTACATATTTTCTGCAACCCTAATATATTTATTATCTGGCCTTTTGCTGGAAATGTTTGCTGACCTGATCCCTAGTCCAGATCCATTAATTTATAACAAAAAGGTTACAGTCTAACTATATACTTTTGTTATTATTTATTAGCTGGAATAATTTTATAAAGAGAAGTTCCCTCTCTTGAGTGATTTGGTTAGATAGTATAGGAAAATAAGGATAAACGCTTGATTCTCAGTCCATTCTCCAAAGGATCTTTCCAATTTGGATGTCTTTCATTACTTTTTCTTGCCTGATTACTCCGTCTAGAATTTCCAGTACAATATTGAATCATAGTGGTTACAGCAGGCATTCTTGTGTTGTTTCTGATCTTAGGGAAAACGCTTTCAGTCTTTCACCATCGACTATTCCATTTGCTGAGGGTTTTTCATACATGCCCTTCATCATGTTGAGAAAGCTCCCTTCTAGTCTATGACTAAGTTTTAAAAATATTATAAAGAAATGGATTTAAAAATATTCAATGTGTTTCAATCCATGCAGTTATCATACTTTTGGATGTTCAAATTGTCCCATCTTTGGCCAACAGGAGCTTTTTCAGGTTAGCTTTTGAGGCCTTTTGACACTTTAGTAGTCTTCTATAATACAACATTCCAGATTCCTCTTGTATTTTTCCTGCCCTGACTTGGAATCAGCTTTGGTTTCTTTGACTAGAAAATGGTATTTAGAAACCACATTCTGGGCACTAGCAGCTCATTGCTACTGGGTTGATCATTGTTTCTAGCCCTTTTTAGTGGACTAGGAAATTTTGTTTGTTGGCTGTTTGCAAATAAAATGCTTCTTAGATTGATATTGGTATTTCCAACTCAAACCCAGAATTAAGAGTTGTGATTTAATCTTGTCAATATTTTGTCTGCTTCTCCTTTCATCCACCATGAAAACCTGGTTTTCAATGATACCAATTGTTCATTTGCTTTATCACATAATGCACAAATAGTCTCAGAAAAACTGAGAGCAGTGACAGGAATAGATATCTGCACACCGATGTTCATAGCAGTATTATTCACGATAGCTAAAAGTTGGAAACAACTCAGGTATCCATCAATTGATGAATGGCTAAACAAATTGTGGTGTATACACACAATGGAATATTATGCAGCAGTAAGAAGAAATGAAGTCATGAAGCATATGACAACATGGATGAACCTGGAGGACATTTTATGTTGAGTGAAACAAGCCAGACACAAGAGGAAAATACTGTATGATTGTGCTATTATGAACTAAATATATTGTATAAACTCATAAAGTTAATAAGTAGAATATAGATCACCAGAAAATAGAAAGAGGTTAGAGAATGGAAAGCTGATGGTTAATCTGTGCAGAATTGTTAAAAAGGTTGTTTGTGAATTTTTGGAAATGAAAAGAAATGGTTAAAGCATATCATGGTGTTTGTTACTAGCAGTGCTATTGTATGGGCAGGACAATGGTTGGAAAAGGAAAGTCTAAGGTCATGTATGTTACTAGAAGGAAAGCTAAAAACTGTAACATGGAAATGTGTAAAATAGTAAAACCTCATGTAAAACGTGAATATGGATGATATTGCATATATGGCTGTTTTTACACAATATAAATACAAATATACTAGAGAGAAGGAAAAAGAAGAGCAGCTATGTACGCCAGGAGAGGCATAGCAATTGAGAGTGAAGTTTTGTTTGCTTTTTGTTTATTATTATTACTGGAATAATCAAAGTGCTCTGGGAGTGACTGAGGTGATGAATGCACAAACATGTGATTAAACCTAATACCACTGATTGTACTCTTTGGATGAATTTATGCTTTATTAATATGTATCAATAAAAACTGAAAAAAATGCTTAAGAAAAATATGAATGTACAAAATAAACTAGAGCAACAGAAATGAAATAGCTATGTATTGCAGGGGAAGCTTAGAGAGACTGAGAGGTGAATATTAAGTGGCACAGTTGTCTGTGTTTTTTTAGTTATTAATATTGGAATAAAGAAAATACTCTAATGGTGATTGAACTGATGAATGCTCAACTACGTGATTATATCAAATACTATTGAATGTACACGTGGATAGATTGTATGCTTTATTAATATGTATCAAAAAAACTGATTAAATTTTTTTTTAAAGCCCTAAAGGGATTGAATCAAATAATCTAATCAAAGGACCTTTAACTGAATTTAATGCAGTCAAAGGGCCCCACACCCACAGGAATGTATTAGTTTAAGAACTTAATCTTTCCTGGAATGCACAAAATTCCAACTGTCACATCAATGGTGTCAATGATGTCAAATGCTGTAAAAAAACTAATGAAACTGTTCATTAGAATTGACAATATGGGGTCACTGATGATTAAGTATATGACATCTAAATCTCTCAAGTCATCTTCTGATTGATACTAAGTTACACTGCCTTATTGTAGTTGTTTTTTTCCTTCAAAAAATAAAACAGAATAACTTTTTTATAGTACATGAAACCTCACCTTTTTTTCCAAAAATTATTTAAGGTGGAGAGAAGACTTTTGGCTTGATCACACATTTAACTCTAAAATGTTTCTGCCCCAATGATTTCTTTGTATCTATAACCACTCTTTATTTTTCCTGGGTATCTATTAACTCTTTTATAACTTTTATGACACTTCATCCCCTTATTCAACCCTGTGATTGTTATACTTTATGCCTCTGAGCTTCAGCTTCATCTTTTAAAAAAAAGTGTAGCTAGCCCAGTTTATGACACTTAAATAACACACCAAAAGGCAGGTGTTATGAGATCCTCTCTCCTTCCCACCTTCTGACCATTTTAGTTGTGAGGTGCTTATTGCATAAAACTACTATTTGTTTTAGAGAAGAAATAAACTACAAATTCCCAAGAAAAGGGACCTAGATTAGAAGGAAGCAAAAAAAAAAAAAAAAAAAAAAGTAGAAAAAGAATCAAAGGAGGGACAGAATGTAACAGAAGAATTATAGATAAGTGAATAAAAATATTTAAGCATAGTTGAAGTAAGAAAACAAGAGATTGGGACTGGTGTGGCAACTTCAAGTCAGGGAAGGGTGGGTGATGTCAAAATTGGAATGGTAAGCTATATAACTAGCGTTTGTTTCTATATCTTGAGTTGAACAGTGTTGTGGATTCGTTCCACTAACTGCATATAAGTCATCATTTCCTGAGATTGCCAGAATATGGTATAGTTGTACTAATGCTTATTTTCCATTATGATCTATCTTATTGCTCTAAAAAAGAATGTAAAAATAGTTTTAAAAGACTTTCTAGATATACATACATACATATATGTATTTCTATTGCATCATATGGTAGAATATTTACTGTTTTGTAAGCAATAGAACTTCCTGAATTACAGATCTCTAGTTATATATGCTTTCAATACCCATTTTGAAATTCAATAAAAGAAGATGTAGAGATTTAATTTTGAAGTCTCTTTCAAATAAGCAAAGAGCTCTTGCCTGGATATAAAATAAACATAAAAACATCATATACCCCATTTGCATTTAAAGGTTATATTGTAATCTAAGCATCTTTAAAATATATATATATATATATAAAGGTTATATTTTCCTATTTAAAGGAACAAAAAGACAAACTCTGGTAAAAGTATTAATTAATGTGGCTATTTCAATGCCCCAGAAGACTTCATTATTTGAGCTTGGTGTTTTAAAAAAATCCTTTATCTATCTATGCAAGTTTTTTTTTTAACTTTTCCCTGCTTCAGGGAGAGACTCAAAAATCCAAATGGAACATTAATTCAGCTTATCTCAAGCAACATTATTCATATTTCACTTTGATATTTTTTGAGGGATTTTGAGACAATTTAAAATTTCTACTGTTGATACAATTTATATTCATCATTTACATAAAAAGTTTAAAAGATTCAGAGATCTTATACTTTTTCATTTTATTATGAAAAATTTCAGAGAGAAAAGTTAAATTGTTCAGTGACTACCCACAGACCACTATTAAAAGTCTACAATTAACATTTTATTGCTTTATCACCTATCCATCTATTCCTCTATCTAAGCCTGAATTCATGTTTTAAACTCATGTCAAAATAAGGTGCAGAAACCTAAATACCTCAGCAGTGACATCATTAGCTAGAGTTCAATATTTGTTTACAGTGTTAAATTTTTTTAGGTAAATTTTACACAAAGTGGAATGCACAGATCTTAAGAAGTACTATTTGATGAGCTGTGACAAATGCAGACAGCTGTGTAACTTTAATTTCTGTCAAAATACAGAATATTACCTTCACCTCAAAGTTCCCTTGTGCCATTTCTCATTCCCACACCCCCAGAGGCAGACACTGCAATGTTTGTTTTCCAATCATACATTAGTTTGCCTTGTCTATAACTTCTTGCAAATGGAATTGTACAGTATGCACCCTTTTATGTAAGGCTTCTTTTACTCGCCAAAATGTTTTTGATATTCATTTATGTTGTCGCATAGTTGTGTTTTGCTTTTCTTTTAATTGCTGAGTTAGTATTCCATTGTGAGACTCTACTTGTATGTTCTATTGATGAACCCCTGAACCGTGTTTTGTTTTTTTGGCTATTATGAATAAAGATGCTATACATATTCTTGTTAAAGTCTTTTTGTGAATTTATTTTCATTTCTCTTAAGCAAACACATAGAATTGGAATTGCAGAATTATAGAGTAGTATATGCTTAGTTTTATAAGAAACTGCTAGACCTTTTTTCAAAGGGATTGTATGTACCATTTTAAATTCCTACCAACAATAAGAGCTATGTTTGGTCCACATTTTTGCCCAGATTTGGTGTCGTCAACCTTTAAATTTTAACCATTCTTATGGGTATGTAGTGGTATCTTGTGGTTTGATATTTATTCCGTATCATTCAGTTCAAAGTTTTCTAATTTCAGCGATTTCTCCTTTGATTCATAGGTTATTTAGAAGTGTGCTGTTTAATTTCCAAATACTTGGGATTTTTCTAGTTATGTTATTGATTTCTAATTTAATTACACTGTGGTCAGAGAAAACAAATGATTTGACCCTTTTATATTTATTAAAACTTTTTTTATGGCCCAGCATATGTTCTATCTTATTGTAGTTACTATACGCACTTGAAAAGAATGTGTATTTTGCAATTCTGAGGGGACGTGTCCCATCTATGGAGCAATTAGGTAACAGTGTTTGATAAGAGTAGTTCAGAGCTTCTATTTCTTTACTGATTTTTTTTTCTAATTCTTTAAGTTGTTACTGAGAGGATTTTTAAAAATCTCCTATTTGTCTGTAAATATGCTTATTTATCTCTTTAATTGTTAATCTTTGTTTCATGTATTTTGAAGCTCTATTATTAGGAGCACACAAATTTATGAGTGTTATGCCTTTCCAGTGAATTGATAAGTCATTATGAAATGTCCCTTTTTATCTTCAGTAATTCCCAATTCTAAAGTCTATTTCATCTGATGTGATTATACTAACAAACCCAGATAGCAAATTCTGACGAATTCTTATAACCTGCATTTTCATTTATTGACTTGCAGTCTATGCATCTCTACATTTAAAGTGCATCTCCTACAGTCAGTATACACTGGAATTTTGTGTTATCTTTTAAATCTTTTGATTTTTTAAATGGAGTGATAAGTCCATTTAAATGTAATGAAATTAAAGATATGGTTAGATTTTGTTCTAATATTTTACTATATGTTTAACTGTTTTTTTCCCCTCCTCTTTTTTTCTTGCCTTCTTCTATGTTAACCGCATATTTCTTTGAATGGCATTCTAATGACTGACTTTTCCGCTATATCTCATTGAAGGTCTTTTTAAAAAAAAATTTTTTTTTAAGTGGTCGCAATCTTAACTTTATAGTCTTCTTAATGTTGTATTACTTCTCAAAGACTATATTATATTAGTCTTGCAATTATACAGTTCCATTATCCCTTCCATGGTCAAAGGCTGTGTTCTGACCCTACACTATTTGGCATTTCCAAAATCTATGTTCATAAACTCTGAATTCAAGGAGAACTCTGGAAAACTGAAATCACTGATGTGATATACTCATCCAAACATCAAAGGACAGAAAGTTCATTGTGGCACTCTAATGTTTCAGCTCAGTGGTCTGTGGCAATGTAGGTTAAGGTGATGGTGATCCCTTTTTAGGTAAGGGCCTCAGTTTTTCAAATATGTGATGGTATGATTAGGGTTTGTGTCCCCATTTCAAAGCAAAATACTAAAGCCTGTTAATATTGGTTTCACAGGGCATGACTATAGTATATGCTGGATATGAAGCAGAACAAAAACCCTTTTAAAGCTCAGGTCTGTGTGTTGCATTTCCTCTCTTATCCTAACGGAGAATGACAAGAATAAGACAGGAAAGACTATAGCTTACGAGTTCAGAAAGATGTTAAAGCCTTCAGTGCTTATTAAACTTCAGTATCTAAAACTACCTGGTAAACTTGTTTAAAATGTAGCTTGCCAATTCACAAACCTCCAGTTATTCTGATTCAGTGGATCTGGGTTAGGGGTCAGAAACCTCTTTGTGACATTCTTAACATTCTCTAGTGAGTCTATCACAGGTGGTCCATAACCACACGCTCTCTCTCTATATATACCTTGCCTTAGTTTTTTTTATTTTTGCCAATTTTTTTTTTCAATTTTTAAAAAATATTTTTTCATTGAACTATATCATTCATACATGAACATACATAAATAATAAGTGTATAGTAAAAGTTGTGAACTTACAAAATAAACATGCATAACATCATACAGGGGTCCCGTACATCACCTCTCCAACACCTTGCATTGTTGTGAAACATTTGTTACAAACTATGCAAGAGCATCATCAAAATATTCTATAACTATAGTCCATACCTTACATTTGGTGTGTTTTTCCCCCAACCCATCCTATCACTTTTTAAAATATATTTTTATTACAGAGATTGTGAACTTCCAAAACAATCACACACAAGGGTAGAATTCCCATACAACACCCATTCACCAACACACCACACCATGGTGGAATATCTGTTACAGATTATGGGATGGTATCATCAGACTATTACCACCAACCATGGTTAATAGCATAACTTTGACCTTGCCTTCGTTTTAATGGTCACTTTTAAATTCTAAATGGACTGGGCTGTGACTTCCTAATTCTTCATCCCTAGGATTTCTGTCCTTGTGTCATCTTCTTAGAAGCCTATAATGAACATCTGAGGAAATCCTGAATTAATCCACCCTCCTTATCCCCCCCCCCCACAACACTCTATTTGCTTTAGAGTTTATATTAATTTTATAATTATTGTGTTTATTTGCCTGTTCCCTTCCCTACACCTTAAATTCCCTTACTAGGCCATTCGCTCCAAGAGGGTAGTATGAAATGTCTGACTTATGCACAATACCTAATAAAGTGTTACATATAGTAGATGCTCAATAAATACTTGTGAAAAGAATGTTTCATTCTATGTACATAAAATCACATACCTCTGACCAGGCATGCTCACCAGTCACCCAATGTCTGGGTTCGGAATATTCTCGGCAAAACACAAAGTCAGATGCCCTATATACGTTATAAACACTTTTCTCAAAACAAACCTGGAGTATACCAAATATGGCCTCAATTCCAGCGCTCTTACAGGAAAGTGGGCACGTTTTAGGGGTGGGGAGAATATTTTGAGTTAGGACGGTTACAATTTTGCTTATAAGCCTCATTGTGGCCAACGATATAATATAAATCCAAAATATATGTACAGGCAGCTGACACGCAACCCTGGATACCCTCAGGAAAGAAAGGTTCAAGAAAAATCGATCATCCCACTCAATGGAACCCACTTGGCCAAGCTTTACCTAGCTACGGGCCCGACAGCCGGTACCGCGCAAGGCCAGGGGCTCTTATGGGAGCAGGGAGAGGACCAAGTCGCACCGCAAGGCGAGCCGAGGATGCGGAGAGGACCCGACCGTCGATCCGTAAAAGAGGAAGCTACGACAGAGAGCCGATTACCAAGCCGTTCAGGGGTTGACTTCCGGAAAGCGGGACAAAGCTCACGTCGCTCTGCGTCTGCGCCTGCGCTCTGGGGCCTCCCTGTAAGGGGCCAATGGACGGAGGAGTGGGCGGGCTCTGAGCCGGAGACGCGTTTCCGGTTCCGGTGGGTCTCGGTCCGTCCGCCGCTGTGCTACGTGTCCCTGGCGTCTCGGCCCGCAACGGGCAGGTGAGCTCATTTTTCGGTGGCCGTGGGTCGGTCCGGGGCTGCGGGCCCTTTCGACTGGCGGGGGCGACGGGTGTGGGCGGGCCGGGGGTCTGCGTGGGGCCATGGAGGGGGCAATGAGACCCGTTCGCTCACATGGACCGGGGCCGGGTCCTCGGGAGGGGCCTCGGCGGGGCTTAGCGTCTCGGCCCAGGCTTCCTCGCCGCTCAGGCATGGCCTCCCTGGAAGCGTCCAGCGTCGTCTTTAGTTAGCGACGGTTACCTGCCGCCGGGGGCCCCTTCGGGGTTGGCGTTGGAAGGGCTGGAATTCTGTGCGGTCAGGCGGGAGAATGGGACGATTCTAAATCAAGGTCATACTGGGTGCCTGGATCTCCTCCCCCGACGTGGAATGCAGTGGTTGGGTATGTGCATTTCTCTGGATTGAAAGGGTCCTTGGCTTTCACCGTGATGTCTGCGATTTCGTGAAGTATAAATCCACAGGATTTGAAGCGCAAAGTTAAGTGGAACACTGAGAAAATAGGGATTACTCTGTTTTTGGAGGGACCCAACATACTTGGCCCATTGTGTTTTTGAATTCCTGGTATACTAACTATATGTTATTCCATTTAATTGTCCACTGCCCACCCCACGTGAGGAAACTGCGCTGAGAGAAGTTACCTTTCATAGCCAGGAATTTGAGTGACCACTTGCTCTTGAAGTGGCTCTCATCCATTGATTCAGCAAGTTTTTATTGAACATGTATGTGCCTGGCCACTGTTCTAAGCTTGGTGGTGTTTCCATTGGGCAAAACTACCTATGTGATAAAATATAGAGCTCTGTTTCTTGAAAGGAGTGTGCAGACATAAAAGATTGCATTGAGTTTAGGTAATAGATTCTCAGAATCTGGACCTTGCTTTAGCCAGTCTTTGTATTTTTGAACGTTTTAAAATTATATGTATCTAAATACATGTATTCCTCACATATTGCATGGGCATATTTTAGAACAGTTAGTTTGTTACTTCCACTCTAAGCTCTTGCAGCACCATAGTTGTCATTCACTGTACTATATAAAATAAAATGTAGAAAATATTTTTTGGATTGCAGGGTGGGTAAGGAATAGATGTGTTGTTGGCTCAATGTTTCCGTACACAGAGGTAGCCCTTTTATACAAAGACTGCAGTCTTGTATTAATGAGGAGAACACCAGTAAAACTGCTTTTCTTATTGCCTTTGATCTGATGCTTAGCTAGAGTTTACAAAAATAATGGCAGTTGAGGCTTGGAGTCTGCGTTTTTTGTTTTGTATTATTTTATGAGATGGAGTTGACCCATATCAGGCTTACATTTGTGTCTGGTCTCATTTAAATCTTGATTTAACTAACTGAGCAAATCCTTACTATACGATAAATAATACCCGTGAGTAGTTTTTGTTCTTTAATTTTTTTTTTCAAACAGGCAGTCATGGATCAAGTAATGCAGTTTGTTGAGCCAAGTCGGCAGTTTGTGAAGGACTCAATTCGGCTGGTTAAAAGATGCACCAAACCTGACAGAAAAGGTAATAGCTTTAAAATGACAGACAAAATAAAATTGTGCACTTTCTAAGCCATTCATTTGATTGACTTATTTGTCTGGTTAAAAACTGTTGCATTACTTTTATGCACATTTTTATTGATTTATTTTTATCATTGTCACTTCTTCCTAAATTCTGTACAGTCTTTGTTACCTAAAATTCTCTGTTTTATGTATTTTCAAGTACATATAAGCATATCACAACCTTGCTTTCCACGTAACATTTGGCTTAGTTATATTTTACGACTATATTTTTTAGCACGTCCGTTTTCTGTTTTGGAAATCCTTAAGTCTTTTGGTGTCCTCCTTGCTCTGCACTTGCCACCCTCCCACCCCCATGAACAAACTGTAACATGAAAATTCATAGTTGTTACCAACCTAGAAGTTTATTTTGTTATTTATCATGATTCATGTGTTAAAAGGTATATAAAAATTTGTCTACGTTTATTTATTCATTGAGTGCTGTCTGAGTTAAGAGCTGGGAATATAGCCCTTCCTCTCATGGAGCTGAGAATCTCGCTGGGAAGAGAGTCATAAACAAATACTTGTAATTATGATTTTTATAATTAATGCTCCTGTAAGTATTTTGTAAGAGAAGTAGATGGAGGCTTGAGAACACATAATAGGAGGACTAATTGAGTCTGGAGGTCAAGAAAGCTTTCCTGAGGAACCAACATTAAACTGAGACTGCCAGCATCTAAAACATTTTTGTGAAATAGTACTCAACCCAATTTGATTTTTCAATTTATTTGGCTCCATCATAATATCGAAGACACTGGACCAATTGCTTATAATGTGTAAAAAACAGTATGTTTTGTGCTTTTATGGTTGATATTTGTAGCAAGGTTAATTTTTTTTTCCTTATTTAAGTTTATATTTTATGTTTTATATATTTTTATATATCCACTAATCAGGAGAAATGCACCTTAAGTTTAAGTCACTGATCTTTTTTTCCCCCATTTTTGCAGAGGCAATGCAAAAAATAATTTGAATTGTGTGTTTTTAAATGCAGAATTCCAGAAGATTGCCATGGCAACAGCGATAGGATTTGCCATAATGGGATTCATTGGCTTTTTTGTGAAACTAATCCATATCCCTATAAATAACATCATTGTGTAAGTAAACTTTATGTAATAGAGTATATCTAGGATGGGATGAAAATTGAAACCATTTCAGGTGACAGCTTATTTTATTAATACACAGATATGTCTCTTCACTTTTTAAGACTGTTATATTCTATTGATGTTTATTGAGTACTTACTAGTTCAAGGGGCTTTAACATCTTATTTACAGCAAGTCTGTGCACCTATTTTCTTTAATAAATACAATTTGAAAAGGTCAAGGAAATAAGTGAAAGGCTCTCAAAAGGTGACAAGTGTTTTGCGACTGAACCAGTATTCAAATCTAAGTCCCCTTTATGCTATATCTTCACTTGTTTACTTTGAAGGTGCAGAGGAAATGCTCCCCATCTGGAAATCACAATGGTGATTAATATAGAGTTCAAGCTCTGGAACAGACCTCCTGGATTCAGATTCTATTTCTTTTATTTAAAAGCTGCCATAGCCTTGGGTAGTTTACTTAGCTTCTCTATGCCCTATTTTATTCAGTGGGGGATAATAGTTCCTACTTGGATTATAGTAAAGACCCTGAAAAAAAAATTGGGGTGAGCAATTAAATGATAGTTGTTGTTTTTATTGTAATGAGCTGTTGATACTAATGGAAATGACCTGTAAGTACATTAGAGAGGGGGAGGAAAAAAAAAAAGAGAAACACTGGGTTCACTTTATTTTTATTCAGTAAATGTTAGCTATTGTTATTACCATCATCACCATTAGAAAAGTAAACTGAAGATCGTCTATTTGACAGACACTTTTTTCAGTGTTTTTCGTGGGTACAAGAACACACTGAGATAGGTTCTGTAGGATATGTATTTAAATAATGGAATAGGTTTGCTTCAAAATTTAAGTAGTGTGAAAGGCAGTGACATGACTGTGAGTCAAGGCAGATCGTGATGCCTGGCAAGCGAGAAAAAATACATATACAAAATGAAGACTGGGGAGAAATATGAAAGGTGCTCATATGCCAAAAAAAGAAGGAGGAGGTGGCTTATTTGTTGGTCCAGAGGGTAAAACTAAGAACAATGGTGGGTGGTTACCACCAGAAACAAGATTCATATAAATTTAAAGAAATAAACTATGAAGCAGGAACAAGAAGAACAGAAGCATTAAGTTGCATGGACTAGAAAGGTCTTTGCAGAGATTCTTCCACCTTTTCTTTTACTGATGAGGCAGCTATAGCCCAGTGGCACTGAGCTCCAGGTTCCTGATTCTGTTTGAGTATTCTGTCACAGTGAAGAAACTGAAGCATGGATAGACAAAGGAACTTAAGGGTTGAATGGGTAGCAGCCCAGGCAGGCTGGTTCAGGAACCTGTATCCTACCACTGTGTAAGCTGTCTTTCCTTCTGGCTCAGTTTGAGAACACTCCATTCTACACCACATCCCTCTCTTCATGCTTCAGTTTGCATTGCATTAGCCCTTATAAAATCCAGTGTCTAGAACCGAATGCCTCCTATGGATGTGTTTTTGCCAACAACTAAAATGCCCAGATGGTTTCTCATAAATTGCTACTAAGCTAGATCTCCTTTAGCCTGGGTTTAAAGTGTTGATTTGCTTTCAGCCTAAGAATAAGACTTTATCCTTGTAAATTCTTTATTGCTAGAGCCCCTTATAATAGAGACCTTTTGAGTTTTTACTCCAACATAGTATTATTTAATCTAGTTTTGCATCAAATTATCTTTTATATTGTTATCTGAGTTTTTGCTAAAGTGTTTTTTAGAACAAGGCACTCTACTCTGCCCACCGTTTTTTTTTTGTTTTGTTTTGTTTTGTTTTGTTTTCTTTATTTATTATGGGTAAAAATCAAAATTCTCACAATACATACAAACATTTGCAAAATGATATATAAATATATGTGCATATATGTGTATTTGCTTACAAAAATGTTATTTATATATATATATATACATATATTTTAAGAGGTGCTTAGATTACCTAAAATATTACACGGAACCCACTGGGATTCCCATGTTGCCCACCTCCCACACCTCCCACCACATCCCACACAAACATCTCCCACAGTGTGGCCCACCAACCTCAATGAACTTACACATCCTGGAGCCCTGCCACCAACCATAGACCACAGTTCACACTGTAGACCACACTCTCTCCCACTCAGTTCTGAGTGGTGTGTGCTGATTTAAAATGGCCTACATCCATTGCCACAACAGTACTCAGGACAACCTCCAACTCCCAAAGAAGCCCCTGTATTTCAACTGCTCATCCCCTCCCTACCCAAAAACTGTCAAGTGGCCACTGGCTCCACCTCATTGTTATAATTTCTTGCATTGCAAGAATCACCATATGTGAGCAAGATTTGGATTGAGGTCCATTAGACTAGTGGGTCTCAACAGGTTATCAAAACAAGTATTGAGATTTTGCTTTCTCTTAATTGTACTTTGCACAGCAAATACAAAAGTATCTTTTACCATGCTTAACAGTGAGACTTTTTGGTAGCTAGTTGCTTAGAATACTTTCTTCTAGTTCCAAAATTGTTTCAATGTTTAAGGAGTTATAAATCTATCTTTAGATATTTTTTATTTTATAGCAAAGGCAGAATAAAACATTTTGTGAGAAAAGTTATCAGAAAACTTACTCTTTTCATGGTATGCCATGACTGCTCTAAAACTAAAAATAATCTTATCCTATGTGAAAGAATATAAATCATTGTTTAAATCATTTTGCAATGATAGCAAATGAAATATAACACAGGCTTCTCCTTCATTAGGTTGAATTATCATCTCATTGTTTTCCTAGTGATGTGATTTTTTTTCTTTTATACAATTATAGCAGTCAGATTAATATTCATAACATTAAAGTTTAGAGGACTTAGGCAGGTGTGCATGTTTTACCTATAGCAAAATTTTAATACCGAACCATAAGCACTTAAAATACTTAACATTAAAATATGTATTTAGTGGTATTTTATGATTTTCATCTACTAAATGGAATTATTTTTATTTATTCAGCATCACAGCACTAAAACTTGTATCTGAATATACAATTTTAATGTTTATGCTTTTGAAACTTTGAGGTCCTTCTATAGGAAGTGATTTTTTTGTTTTCATTATGGTTAAGCCAGGTTTTTGAATGATTGTGGTAAGGTGCAGTGATTGAGAAACATTGCACTAATTTGCATTCTTTGTTTTCACCAGCCTGGTGGACTACACATCAACTTGAAAAACTTTTCAGCCAAGTAGTCTATTACATAATTAGTATTTGTTGTTCAGAAAGAACAACATGCTAGACTATTAAACATATTTCCAAAATGAGCATTCTGAGTTTTAAAATATATCTTTTCCAGCAACCTCCTCATCTCTAAGGACCTGTTTGGTTCCAAGCTTTTAAAGTAGGTGTCGAGTCCGTCTGTTCCCCCCGCCCCCCGCACCCTTTTATGCTACCTAGGGTAAAGTCAAGGTGTGGTTCTCAACTTTTGATGTCATAAAATTACAGCATATTGTATTTCAAATACCTTATTAAACTTTCATACATTCAAAATTGGTCATTTTTCTTTTCTTTTACAGTGGTGGCTGAACACCTTTTTGGAAGAATCTGCTTTTCATCTTGGGAATTGGTAGACAAGTGAGGGTTTGAGAAGCTCATGGAGTAAAAATTTGCCTATATGCTTTGTGTTTTGTTTCATTTTTTTTTCTTCCAAGATGTTTATTTCTAAATTAAAATAATTTCAGAATAAACAGACTTCTCTTTTTTCCGTCACAGATATTTATCAAATGTTAATTATAGAAAATAGTGGATTTTTGAGTATTTTGGTTTATAGGATAAATTAAAAGGCATGGTGATCTATTGTCCTTTGAGTGTTATTCTGCAGATATATTTTTTCCTGTGATGGGAAGAAGAAATAGGGCAAGTAAAGAAGATAAAAATAGTGAACTCCTGTAAGAGTTGAGGGTAGGGAAGGAGTTTTGTTCATAAGCACTTAAAACTTAAACAGGGAGTCAAAACAGTTCTTTAGGAGTTTAGGCAAAACTTGGAATAGATTCTTGAGAATCATGGTTAATACTTGAAAATGAGAAGTCTTGCTCCAGGTGAATAGACACTCTTCACGAACACTGGAGTTCTGAATTTTGTAGCTTTGTGAAGTTGAATCTGAAATAGAAAAGTGGCTTATCCTCTTTCCCCTTTAAAAACAGGGTAATTTTAAGTGGGACTGTTTATTCCCTTTTTAAAAATGCTATTGCGTTATCTTCATTTATTCATTCAGTGTATAATATTGAACTTCATTTCCCAAATTCTAACATTAAAACAAAGTTGGTCAGCAACACCCACTCAGAATTGTCTGATTCTTGGGGAATAAGGAAGGCAAGTGTGTAATTAGTAGGATCGGGCAGTTCGGAGTTCAGAGAGCAAAGTCTTTTCATAGTGATATTAACAGATTTTCTGCCAATTTTTGAGATGCTGACAGTTATTTCAATTTTGAATGAATTGGTGTCTTCAAGGATATAAAGGAAATAAAGTGAAGCCTCAGCCATCTCTAATCTTAAGGAGCCCATATATAGCCACATTTTATAACTATTTTAAGACTATGTGTATATATATTTGTATGTATGCATACATACACAAGCATGTGCACACATACACGTACATATGCATGTGCATATTTGCTGCTGGCAAATGTGTATTTTCTGGCATGGAAAATTGATAATTCTGCACATTAATGTTTTATTGGTGTAAGATGATTATGCGTCCCTATAACATGCATTTGGGCTGGTCAGTGGTCTTTTTGCTAATAGTTATTGATACGTGGATAGGTAACATATTACATAAATATATTGTATTTATACATGTAAATAAAATGAGGGCTGTCCCAGAACTCATGTGGTAGAATAACCTTCAAAAGCAAAAATTGAGCTTAAATAGGAAAGAATAAATTAATATATTTTTCCTTTAACTGTACTCCTAGTGTGTCTAAGAATTAGTACTGTGTGTGGTAAAACAGTACTTAAACTTGGTAAGAATAAGAATCACCTAGGGGAGTTTCATAAAACAGGTTCCTTGGAACTACTCCCAAAGATACTCGTTCAGTGGCCTGGGCTAGGCCTGAGAATGCATTTCTGCCTCCAACAACAAAATCAACAGACTGATCAAGGAGGGGACAATAATAGTATTGGCACTGAATGGAGCCTTGATGGGGTGGAGAGAAAAGGCACGATTTTTACCCTAGTTGCTTTGCTGCTGTTGGAAGGCATTGCCTTGTTAAGAAATTCTGTCTTTGGACATCTGCCTCCCATTTGTTGGTTAGAAAGGTTCTGCTTGGAAGGAAGGGTACATAATTTAACCTGAGTGCAGGAGGCTCCATAATGCTTCATCTTCAGAGCTGGCACCATATGCCAGGAAGCTGCTTAAAATGAACCGAATTCTACCTCTAAATTATACACCAGTCCTAAATTTGTGCTTAAAAAAAAAAATCTCTTCTGTGTGGATTTGAATGCGGTTGTCTCAGATTTTCCAGGGCTTATTCTACCAATAACCTTTCAGTTACACTACTGTACAGTGAACGTGTGTGGCTCCATCGGGATTTTTGAGCTCCTAAGAGACCGTTTTACATCAAACCTGTTTGTAGCACTGTTTTGTAAGCTCTTTAGAAGGACTAGGAAAGGCTTCTGGAATATTTTGATTCCATGATTTAGTACAACTCATTAAAATAGTTCACTATTTACAATTAAATAAAAATGTATTTGAATTTTCCTTCCTACCACCTTCCATCCTTCCAAACCCCACCCTGCAAAACATCCTTACCTAATTCATTGTTATTTTAACAGATACTCAAGAAACACTTGTTGAATTTCTTAATGAATAGTGTTTATTAGAGATGCCGACGGACTGGCACAGGTTAAAGCATATACTTTATAGGGTTAAGAATAGTTATATAAGCTTTTAAGTTTTCACACTATTCCTTCTAACCTGATCCTCATCCTTGTTTGGTAAGTAATGTAGATACTGAATCCTTCAAAATAGATCCCTGTTTGACTATTTTTCACTCCCTCCACCTCCACCACACCATCTCACCTGGATATGTTCACTGTTCACTTCATTAGAATATAGATTCCATGGAAGACAGACATTTTTGTCTGATTTAGTGCTATTTCCAAAGTGCCTAGAACAGTGACTTAGCCACACAAAAAATATTTGTTGAAGGAATGAAACTGAAGTGTTAATACATTGCTGATTTTGTCATTCCTTATTTTAAAATAAAACAACCTGAGCAGATGGTAATTTAAACCACTGGCGTAATACAACACACGAAGCAAATTCTCAGCTCTCCTGACCACAGTAATCAAGTATCAGAAAACGAACTCACACACAAAGCCCTGAAGGAAAAAATATTGGTGATTTTGTACACATGTCCCTTTTCAATGCTAAAGTTAGGGTTTTTTTTGTTTTTTTTTCCCACTACCACCCCTTTATGAGTGAGAATCAGGAACTGGGCAGAATCATTTCCTTTCAGGCCTAAAATAATAAAAAGGAGCATAAAATACAATTTAGGGAGAAGAGCCATTGTAATGGTGGAAAGAGAAACCTTGCTTCTGAAGTCCTAAAAGTGGCTTAATTGTAAGGTCTGTAACTAGACCTGCCTGGTCCTGTGCTTGCATGGCTTCCACAGTCTCTCACGCTTCTGGCATCACAGTCTTGGCCCACATGCGCCTCGGCTTTTGACTTGGGCATTAGCAATTCTGGCTTTTACCTTGCTATGCCCTCGTCCCCTCCATTGGCTATATAGAAAAATCACTTCTTTCTCTGATGGCTTAGGATTCCCTCTTGTGTCTTCACAAGATAATGCACTTTTAGATATTTTCAGATGACATTACTGGTAGCCATGGTGGCCTATAGTTCCTAAGTGCCTTCCCCTGTGTAGGGGCCACCTGCAGTCTTGAAGCCTTTACTCTTGGACAAGATATTTTTGAGTCTGGCCATGGTGGCAAACAATACTTTATCTTTTCTAGAATGTCTTTGAGGCCTTGTGAAAAAAGCAACTTGAAGGACCAGAGAAACTGGCTCAGTTGCTTCAATTCTGATACTGTTCTCTGTAAATGAATAAAAGGTCCTGTCCCTCCTAGTAAGAAGAATGTAATGCTTACAGATGTGAAAGGGCTTTGAAAGGTAAAACTTTACAGAAGTGAAGGAAGTTTGTTATTTCTACTATGTACTTTAGGAGAATCAAGAGGGCAGAACCAAGTGAAAAATAAGTCAGGACCCCTGTCATAATAAACAGCCAGTAGCAAAACAAGTTGATTTTCCTCTCAGGGAGAGCAATAGTTGTTGCACAAAGAGGGACTCGTGTTATATGACATGTGGCCTTAGGATAAGTTTCAAGTCCTTGGAGCCTCAGTCTCCTCATCTGCAAAAGGGGTGTGTTAATCCCCCAGGTTTCAATGTTGTTAAATTAAATTAGGTTGGAAAGTATATGTGGATGAACCAGCACATTGCTTGGAACACAGGCTCTCTTATTGAATGTTCAATCTTCCTTTTTCCTGACCCTTCTACCTCCTGGGAGGCAGGGTTCACTGATACTGAATTTAGCTGGCCTTGCTCTAGCTTGCTATGGACTGGAGTTCTGATTATCTTCACACGGCACTGTCTCTTCTGCTTACAGCATGTCCACCACCCTGTCAGAAGAATTTCTCATGCTTGTGTATTCATTTTACTATATTGATGGACATTTGAGTTGTCTCAGTTTTTTGTTCGTTTTGTTTTTTTCTGCTATGAATAACACTGGATAGAATGTGCTTACACCTGTCCTCTGGGGCACCTATGCAAACTTTTCTTTTGGGTTCACACCTAAGATTAAAATTATGGGGTCAAAGGTATGTACATGTTCAGCCTTGGCAATGCCAGTCATTTTCTGAGATGATTGTGCTGACTTACACCCTCACCAGCATAGGCAAGAGGTTCTCTTGCTCCATATTCTCCTGGTATTATGTTGCACATACCTTCTTCTGTTTGTGGCATGTGTTTTCATTCATTTCATGGTATCTTTGGGTGAAAGAAGTTCTTGATGTTAAATGTTTTTAAATATATCAATTTTCATTGAACATTTGTACAAATCTTTTCTGACCATTTATTATTATTATTGGACTCTTCCATGAACACCCAGTCTCATCTTCACAGACCACTGCTTCCCAAACTTGCCCCCCAAAGATCCACCTGGGCATTTGTCAAAAGTATGGATCTTGGGGTCCCACCTCAAGTCTGCCAAATCAGACTTGAGGCCTGAGATTCTGTACTCTTTGACAATGCTCTTGGCTGGTGATTCTTCTCATCAGGCAAGATTGGGAAACATGGCCCAGCTCATACAGTTCATCTTTCCAGATGAAGCCTAGGACTCAAAGCTAGAGGTCACTATTTGTTATATTATGGCTTTTGTAGTAGATGAAATGTGTGATGGGATGGTAAGACTCTTACATAACTACTCAGTACCATGGGCAGCCTCATCCAGACAGGGATACTGCTAAAGTCATTATGATTGCACAGTTATCACACTGAGCTAATTAAATACTCAGAGTAGGTAACCATGCATAGGTGGGCAGATGTCAGTAAAATCTTTTAAATACTCATTTTTTAAAAAGGCAACTACTAGTGCCTTATTTACCCAAATCCTTTCCTGTCAGTATGAAGATTTAACTCCCACTGACAATAGGTCATCCCCTGCTATCTGATAAAAAACAAAACTGCTTTATTTGTATCTATATCCCAAAGGACCTGAACATCAAAATAAATCTCCTTTGTGCACAATTTCATACAACTTGCAGTGAATTATACCCAGACAAATACAGGCCTGGTGAGGTTGCAGTGACTAAAAGGGGGGAGATTAGGAGAGGAGTGGTTTTCTGAGGACAATCAGGAGTTGGGCTTTTGGCATGTTAGTTTGAAAGGCCTATTAAATAGTCAAGTGGAGATGCTAAGTAGGCAGTTTGATGTACTAGTCTGGAGGTCCAGGAAATGTTCAAGCTGGAGATAAAATTTGGGAATCATCTGGCTATAGACTTTTTTAAAGACTTGAGATGGGATGAGAGTATCAAAGTGTAGCTAGAGAAGAAAATACATCCTATAACTGAGTCTTGAAGCACTAAAATGTTAAGAAGTTGGAGAGAAAATGAGGAACCATCAAAGGAGAAGAAACATTCAGTGAGATAGGAAGAAAGTGGAAAATGTCCTTCAAGGAGTAAGTCATCAACTGGGTCAAATGCTGCTGATAGTTTATGTAAGATGCAGATTGATATTTGAAAATCAAATTTAGTAAAGTATTGTGGTAGTTTGAGTCTTTTGTGGACCCCAGAAAATTATGTTCTTAAATTGGTCCATTCCTATGAGTGTGAACCTATTGTGAATCTCTGATTAGATTATCCAGTAGGGCATAGCCCAGGGTGGGTCTTAATCCTTTTACTATAATCCTTAACAAACTGGAATTGGCAGGGTTGCAGAAATAGAAAATCTAGAAGCTGAGAGAGGAAGCCCTGGAAGCCAGAAGCTGAAATCAATGGAAGTGTAAGCTTAAGCCACAGAAGCTTCTGTGGGTTAAGCTTACACTTCCGGCTGCTCAGTCACAGAGCATCCAGAAGCTGAAAGCAATGGACCCTGGAGTGGAAGGCAGAGACTTCTGGGTGCCACCGTTGTGCCCTGCCATGGGCCTGATCACCCAGAGCTGCAGCTCGAGGAGAAAGCATCTCCTGATGAGGCCTTGATTGGGACATTTTTCTCAGCCTCGAATCTGTAAGCTTTTAAACTAATAAATCCCACTGTAAAAGCCAACCCATTTCTGGTATATTGCCTTGGCAGCTTTTAGCAAACTAAAACATGTAGAGATTATTTGTGGCCTTGATAAGAGCAGTTTTAATAAAATGGCCTGCCTGGAGTAGTTTGGGGAAAAGGCCTGCCTGGAGTAGGTTCCAAAGACAATGAGAAACTAGGAATACAAGACAAAGAATATAGACTTGCTGAGTTGAAGGGGTATTGGGGTCAAGAAAGGGTTTATTTTTAAGATGAGACATAGGATATGTTTTTATGGCTTTAAGGAATGATACAGGAGGAACCAGTGAGGAGAGATGGGATCTGCTGCTCAAGGAGAGGGAATGGTTCATCCTTACTAATAAAAGGAAAGAATATATAAGTACAGAAGTGAAATTTTTCCAAGTGAGGAAATGGAGCAAAAAAAGGCATACGGGTTGAGGATATTTACCAGAGTGATACAGTGATGTACTATGGAATTTAAGCTGGGCAAGAAGTAAAGAGAAATAGAATTGGGTAAGCAACAATGAATTGTGGGTCCCAGCGGGTTGAAGTTTTGTTGGAATTGACCTACTAGAGAAAATGAAATAAAAAGATAGGAGTTCATGGTTCAGCGTTTAATGCTTGAAATTTAAATTGTGGAGGAGTTGCAGTTTTGGGCCATCACTAGTTTATGCCATTGGAAGGACCATAGGAATTAGTTGCTAGGGTAGGGTGAAAAACAAGGTCCTTGGAGGTGAGGAAGTTAAGAAACCGAGAAGCCAAAGTATTAAAAAGAGTTGTCTTTGTATATATTAAAACCACCAAGAGTTATAACAGAAGTGGGATTGTGGAGAGTGACATCAAGCCAGGAACTAAACTCTTCCAGGAATGAGGTGGGAAGGAGGGATTCAAGAGTTTGTAGATGATTGCCGTAAGGAAGAGTAGTTGGTAGCCCTGGCTGATGACAGGGCATTCTAGGCCAGGGGGCAGAGTTGTGGAAGAAGGTGATCTAGCAGCTGCACCAAGAGACAGAGAGAATGCCTACCCCTTATCCAGGCCCAGTGCTGAGAGGAGTGGGAGAGGGAGAGAAGCCTCTGCTGTCAGGGCTACGGGCTAAATGGTTTGGAACAGTGTATTAGTCAGGGTCCTCTAGGGAAACAGAATCAACAGGAGATATCTGTAAATAGTATGAGATTCTATAAGAGTCTCTCACATGACCGTGGGGATGCACAAGTCCAGGTTCTGCAGGCATGCTGCAAACCAGGGGCTCTGACGAAAGTCCAATGAAGGTCCTTGATGAGTTCCTGGGAGACGTTGGCTGTCCAAAGACGAGCTGAGAAATTCTCTCTGAATGCTGAAATCACTTCTTTTTTAAGGCATTCAACTGATTGGCTAAAGCGTCACTCATTGCTGACAGCAGTCGCCCTGGTTGAGTTAGATGTAATCAGCCATCTAGGCAGTAAACTCACTGTTGGCTAAAGCCCATAAATGTCTTTGTAGTATAGTTAGCCCAAGTTGTTTGCTTGACCAAACAACTGGGAACAATTACCTGGCCAAATTGACACATTAGCCTAACCATCACAAACATCCTCAGCTGAAGGAAATGTTCTGAGAGGGTGAAAATGTTGGAGTTGCTGATGATTGACCATGGACTCCAGAGGGCAGAGTGGGAGAGTTTCAGGAGTTAAGAAAGGATGAGAGAAAAGGAAAAGGGAACTGCAGAGCCTTGTGGGGATTAGAGAGCAGCTCATGGGATGATAGGGTTTCTGAAGTAAAGGGGATGCAGGTCATGCTTGGTGCCCTCGTTTTCTAGAGGGTGGGAGCAGGGCAATGAGAACCAGGGGACAGGGAAGGAGGAGGGGCCCCTTTCTTCACGCAGAGCAGGGCTTCTCAGACTTTAATGTGCAAATGAATCACCTGAGCCTCTTGCTAAAACGCAGATTCTGAAAATGCAGTGGGGCCTGAGCTTTTGCATTTCTAACAGGCTCCAGGTGCTGAGGAGAAGGGGTAGTCTTATCAAGAGCCCCTTAGCTCTGCAGTGGAGGCATTCATTAGAGTGATTGTAATAAAACCTTACGGGCATGGTTTAAAGCCGTGGGCTGAGAAAGGTTTCACTGAGAAGGTTGTGTTGAAGATGAACCTTTTAATATGTGTTTGATTTCAGAAGGCCGAGACTGGAGGTACACTGGGTATCTTCTCAAAGGATTTATAAATGTTTTATTCCTCAAAGTTTCCTTGATTTGACACATTGCTTCAAGGGAAAGTATTACAGTAATATAATAGCTAGAAATATTCATCTTTGTGCTTTTTATACCTACTCACTTGAAGGTTACTTCAAAACTTCCCTTTCACATATGAAAATTGTTTCAGTTTCAAGTTCTCTATTCATAGTGAGCAATATTCCATTAATAGTTACAAAGGTTCTAATGGTCTAGAAGCCAAATGAAGCTAAGTAATACAAGCACTATAAGATTGAAGACATCTGAAAACTGAAGACAATAGTAATGTGGGGGGGAAGTGGATGTGGCTCAAGTGGTTGGGCTCCCGGTTACCATATGGGAGGCCCCGGGTTCAATTCCCGGGACCTCCTGGTGAAGGCGAGCTGCCCCGTGCAGCATGGTGAACTGACGGCCTGCGTGGCGCGGTGAGCGAGCTGGTGCAGCAAGATGACACAACAAAGGGAGACAACCAGACACAGAAAAACACACACAAATGGACACAGCAAGCACAAGCAGCAAGGGGGATATAAATAAATAAATAAATAAATAAATAAATAAATAAATAAATAAATAAATAAATAAATAAATAAATAAGTCTTTAAAAAAAATAGTAATGTGTGACACTTAAAGATTCAAGAAGGCACTAAGAATCAGGAGAGGAAGTCTTTGAAAGGATCAGCAGAAATTGGACCTAGGTATACAGTATAATTCCAGCCAAACAAGCTTGGCAGAGCCTCCTGAAACCCTTGTGAAGACCTGGGCATTCACTGATCTGTGGGTGTCAGGGCCACTTGCCTAAGGTTCATCAGTCTTGGTGTCATACTCTTTTCTTGGTTGGATGGAGCTTTCTTCCTCTCTCTCCTTCTTCCTCCTGGTTGTTTTTCTGGTCTCAGTTGAAAAGTCACTTCTCCCAGGAGAACCTTCCTGACCTGTGGACAAAATTGTCTCCTTTACTGGATAGTAACCTATAGAACTCTGTTTCTTTTGTCATACCACAAAACAGTTTATTATAAACATGAGTTTAATTGTTTGCATAACCTCCCGGATGGATCATGTGCTGGAGGAGACTAGCCCTCCTTCACTGGTTCTCCTGAGTTGCTGTTGAGTCCCCGGTGGCTTGTGTTGGGAGATGCAGAGCAAAGGACACATGGAATAAAGAAGCTTTGGAGAGAGTGGTTTGGTTTCAGCTCCTATTCTTTGGGGCTTGTTCCTTTTCTAGGGTTTCCCTGAGATTTCTTCATCTTTCCATGAAGTAAACCTCTTCACTTGAGCTAGCATGGGTGGGTCTCTCTTCTTTGTAACTAAAGAGCTCCCAATAAGACAATTCATGAATGGACAAGTGGATTATGTCCATGGATACTTAGACGGTCTCTATTCCGCCATGATGCTGACACTATTAACAAAATGCTATTTTATTTGAGGCTATTTGATCAGACATAGTATTTCAATGAAGGTAAAGTATGCAATAAGCCCTCTCCCCATGGAGCTCAGAAGGTTGGAGGTGGGTTGGGCATCTTTCTAGCTCCTCATTGCCTCTTCCAGACGACTCTCCCTAAAACTCCCACTCTGACCCTCACGTTATCAGGGGATATCTCCTACCTCCCCACAGTTGCAGTCATCCTTCAGTCATCAGTTTTTGTGTCTTTCTTTTTGTTAAACGTTTGAACTAACTTTAAGCACTTTAAAACTCAGAATATCAAGCGTAAACATACTTTTAATATCTTAATATATCAAAAATCTTAAAGCAAGGCCTAAGGATTGGTAGAGAGAAACTCCCTCCCTATCACATACCAGATTAGGTTCTCAGTTTACATAATACATGGCCTTGAAAGCCAGGCTGCCACTCAGAGCTGTCTCAGTGCAGCTAACTGAGGGACCTGAGAGTTCCGTGGGAAAGTTCCATGAAAAGTAAAGGTCTTGGTAGATGCAAGAAACTCAATTATATATGGCGTCACGGACCTTTTTATAATTGGGGCATATATAACTTTCTACAGCAGAAACCATTACTCTGTGGTCTTACTAGAAAATATTTACAGATATCTAGACATTCATCATTCTTGAGTCAAATTCAGTGTCCTTATGACTACATTGTCATTCGAGGAAAAAGTGATTTCAGCACTCGGATGTTCCTAGGCAGTTTATCTGGCTCTGGGTCCCTGGTATCCTGTAAAGCCAGTTTTCTAGCCTAGGACGGCAAATTTAACATGGTTTTTATATGGAAGTCCATAATTTGTGCTGTAGACTGACTGTCAAGTAAAGGAGAAACCCATGTTCCCTCTCCTAACTAATGTGTTATCATGAGTGCATCTTATGTCAACACAGGCTGTCTACCCACTGCCACGTCTCGTCCCAGCCCTGATATGCAGCATTCCCAAAGGCACTCTAGTATGTAAAAGAGATGTTGTGGTTCTAAGATTTGTGTATACGATGAGAAACTTGTGAGTAGGGGTGAAAAGTATAATTACCTTCATATTACTCTGGCTATATCAGGGAATTGGAGTGACCATCTTTAGTTTAGTTGTTAAAAGACTCTTTTGATGCTTGAAACTTATTCTAGTTCAAAATTTAGGTTTGATTCTATTTGCTGAATATAGTTTTGCTTTAGAGGAAGATATATTGCTTTTTTCATGGTTTGGTACAAAATACAATTGTTTTGTTTAATTCAGTTTGAGCTTCAAGAATTACTTTTTGTGTGTATGTTTATGTAGCTGCCAGATTATTGCTTAATAACTAGGTCCAGATAAAATTCCCAAGACACTGTATAGATAAAGGAAAGAACATCTGTATAATCCTTCATTATTTTCCTAGTTGTTTAATCTCATATAGATATACCTTGCATATTCACTGTTCAGACCAGAAGAAAAGCATCAGTGTTCTACTGGACTAATAGTCAAATTTTTCCATGATAATGAGATTGTCCATTTTGAAACCCACGACTTGAGTCGTCTGAACTTCCCTTATGCAATGTTTTCTCAAGCTCCTACAGTATTTTTACATTTATGTTAACCTCATTTAAACTCATATTTAGTTTTGTTTCTTCCCCTCTGTAATGTATGCAGATGAAGACATTTATTACAGCATTGAATTTATTTGCTGTTTACTTAATAGCCAGCTTTACTTAATGTGACCTTTACTTGATAAAAAGGAAATAGAGCATCAATAGATTTCTTTCATCAATAGGATACAATTACCTAGGTGATGATTTAATGAAAGAAAAATGTGAGAAGAACTGTGTTGGAAGAGCTATTTTAAGACCAAAGGACAGTTTTATGCCAGAAGCACAGACAGAAGGTGGAATTAACATGGTGCTCAGCAGAAAGCAGTAGCCCTATTCTCTCCTTTCTCTTATTTCATGCTTAAGCGATCATCAAACTAAATTATTTGAGTGATAAATGTACTTTATTTCTACAAAATCAAATAAAGAATGTCAGGTTTAGAGAAAGCCTCAGTTATATGATTTCTGGAAACCAATACAGCAATCACCCGTGATAAAGCTGAGATATACTTCACATTCAGCGTGACCTTTCCCCCACTTGTTCTCCTTCATACAAACTGACACATCTTTTGGACAGTTCTGTTGAATTGCATGGAAATGACTTTATTGCTTTTGTCTGGACATTTATAAAATAAAAATTATTGTGATAGAATATGAAACGTGTTATTTTATGTTTGTAATAAAATAGGTTAACAATCTAGAATTTGTTCCATTTTCACTAACACTTAGAGTCAGAATTTATAAAATGTCAATATCATGAAAAGTTACAATCTTTATAATGTTTTGTGCTGAAGCCTTTGTTTGGCTTCAGTTCTGAAGTGGGTATCGTTTGTTTTATTTTAAAATGTCAGATTTCAAGATCCATGAATAAAAGCCTGAATTCATTTGAATGTGACAAGAAAGTCCTTGGTGAATTTCCTCAGCCAGAAATCTATAAGTTGTTTTCTTCTACTTAAGAAAGTTCCACTGTACAAAATTGAGATGTGATGTACTTATTATAAGACTGCTCTCAAATTCAGCAAATATTTTCAGAAACCATTTGACAAAATTGAAATGATTAGCTGCTCATGGTAATACCAATGCATCTGAGGTTTGGAATCAATTTATAAAACAAAAACTTTTAAAATTAAATTTAATTATTTTTTCTTTTAAAGTAATGTCACCTAAAAGACAGTTGTGGTCATTCTACTTCTAGAAGTTTTCTTTAAAAATTCAAATGTGATTTTTAATTGTATCCAAGGCTCTTCCATCGTTTCTGTCAATGACACAGACAGTCCCTGGTGATTAGCTAAGTGTCTCAATTTTCTATTGTTATGTAACAATCCACCCCCAAATTTGGTGGCTTCAAATGCAATAATTATTATTTCTCACAATTCCATGGGCTGACTGGGGCTCTCAGCTGGGTGGTTCTCGTCTGGTCTTGTTTGAGCTCTCACATGCAGACACATTTGGCTGGAAGCTTGGCTGAGGCTGGACTAGCCAAGGTGGCCTCCCATTCTATGTCCATGTGATCTCAATAATTCAGTCCTCTCATCTGGGATTCCTTACTGCAGATAGCTGAGCTCCAAGAGAAGAAAGTATAAGTTGCCAATCTTAAAGCCCAGGCTTGGAAGTCCCAGAAAATCACTTGCATTGTATTCCACTGGACAGGGCAAAGCACAGGGACAGCCCAGATTCAAAGGAGGGGAAATAGATTCTATTTGTTAATGGAAAGAGTGGTGGGCATGCATAGGGTGGGAAATAATTGATGGTTCACTCTCAGACGCTATCTACCAGGCTAGGGTGGGCAATATTCATTTATCAGGCACCAAACATTTATTGAACCCTGGACTACAAAATGGAGATAGAGTCAGTAAATTGACAAAATCCTTATCTTTGCGACAGTTACAAATTTATAGGGAAGACTGACAGGTAAACAAGCACATAGCACTTTCATTTCTGGCAACACAGCAGATGAAGTAACACAGACAACTGAGCTTCCATACCTCATTCTTTTTTTTAAAGACAGATTTAAATAATTCGTGCTCTGCATTTTCTTTCATTGGGCTTTTAAATACATATATATATATATATATATATATATATATTTAAAGATGCATAGATTACATAAATGTTACACAAAAATTTCAAGGATTCCCATGTTCCCCACCCCCACACCTCCCACAACCTCCCACATAAACATCCTTCATTAGTGTGGCACATCACCTACAATGGACATACACATCCTGGGGCTTTGCCACTAAGCATGGACCATAGTTCACATTGTAGACCACACTCTCTCCCACACAGTTCTGCATGTTATATGATGATATAAAATGACCTATATCTGTCATTGCAATGTAACTCAGGACAATTCCCAAGTCCCGAAAAAGCCCCTGTATTACAACTGCTTTTCCCTTCCCTGCCCCGAAAGCGTCCAGTGGCCACTGGCTCACATCACTGTTGTAATTTCTTCCACTGCTTGAATCACAATATGTCTACAACACAATTCCAGTAAGTCCACTCCAGTCCGTAGCTCTTCCCCCATTCCTGAGGAGTCTGGGATGGTGATGTCTACTCCACCTCCAAGTGACATACCTCATTCTTAAAGCTCATCGCAAAACATAAAAATGCAGAATAGATTTTGATCAAAGTTTTTAATGGATAGGAAATTCCAAGTGACCTGAAGAGGACTTTCATTTAAAAGCATATTAAATGTGCAAAGTGATGCTACTGTAGCTTGTGAGGATATCAGACGGGATATAGGCTTTAAGGATTTGATTTGCTGGAGTTTGAATATCCACACAGGGTAGGCAAGGTGGGAAGAGGGATCTGAGATTACTGCATCATTCATGGAATAGGTCTAGAATTTCTAGGCAAGCAGCAAGGAAGCTTGTCGGTGTAGAAAAAATCCAAAGAAATACTGAAACTCTAAACCTGAGCAACCCATGGTGTGGTGGTTTGAAGCTGTATGGACCCCAGAAAAACATGATCTTAAATTTAATACATTCTTCTGGGTGTGAACTCATTGTAAGGAGGACCTTTTGGTGAGATGGCTTCAGTTAAGGTGTGGTCCAGCCCTATCAGGATGGGTCTTAATCCTATTACTGGAGTTCTTTATAAGTGGAATGAAATTCAGACACACAGAGAGAGAAAGCCACAGGAAGCAAGAAGCTGAAGGTCAACAGGACCTGGAAGAGAAGAGAGGCCAGGAGACGCTGCCACGTGCTTGCCATGTGGCAAGCCAAGGTCCAAGAATTGCTGGCAGCCGGCCCAGAACACTACAATCTTCAGGAAGAAAACATCACCTTGATGACTTCTTGATTTGGGCTTTTTCCCAGCCTCAAACTGTGTTTAACCCAACCTATGTCATCGTATTTGCTTAAGCAGCCTAGGAAACTAAAACACATGGTCATGGAGTCAAAAATGTATGAGGGAGAGGAAGCCAAAGCTGAGCACAAAGCTGGTCATATCTGTAAAATAAATGCAGCTCTTTTTAGTAAGGATACCTGAAATACATAAAGCAGATAGAGTATGCAGAGTGAAAACAGTGCATAACAAAGTTGAATTCACAATTAAAAAGTATACCTCACAGGTGGTAGTTTCTAGGGCTGTTTACTGACATTTCTGATTTTTCCCCTGCTAAATGATCAGTTTTAACTCACTTCTCCATACCCTTTGTCTTAGTCTGCTAAGGCTGCCGATGCAAAATACCATAATGGGTTGGCTTCTATAATGGGAAACATATTAGGGTAAAAGCCTACAGTTCTAAGTCTGTGAAAATGTCCAAATCAAAACATCAGACATGCTTTCTCACCAAAGGTCAGCTACTGATTGATTCCCAGAGTCCCGCCATGTGGGAAAGCCAAATGGCAGCTTCTCTTTGCAGCCCTTGAATTTACCAAATAAAAACTTTAGACTCTGCTCCACTGATTCCAGCCTCGGGTCTCACTCTCTGCCTCCTGGGGTTTCTCTCAGCCTCTCTCTCAGCCTTAGGGTTTCCTGTCTTCCTGCTCTCTTAAACAGCAGGGTCAAAATGGCAGCTCGCTTTCTCTGTGTGTTTCTGCTTCCAGTTCTTAGTTTATATAAGAACCCAGCAAGAAGGCAGAGACCGAACTTGGGTCATGCCTCACTGTTGTAGTCCAGTCAAAGGCCTTAAAGTGATTTAATCAAAGTGACCTAATCAATGGTCTCTTAACTAAATCTAATCAAAAGGCCCCATCTACACTGCCTTTACTGGCATAGGAATGGGTTAGCTTAAGGGCATAATTTTCTGGGGTCCACAAAAGATAAACCAGGAGACCCTTAAATGTCATATGGTTTGGCCAATGAAATGTGAATGGAAGTGACATGTCTCACTTCTGGGTGGAAGCATTTGAGTTTGTGCGCTATTCTTCATCTTTCTCTTAGTCTGCTGTGGTGATAGACTCTGGCAGCATATGTTAATAATGAAGATACATCTCTGAGTTCTCACATGCTGCCTTAGAAATTTACCTGGGCTTGAAGCCCAATAGGTATGCAATTTTAAAAACATTGACATTTTGAGATTTTCCTTAAAATCACAGCAGAATTTATATCATAATTAATAAACACCAAACAGATTATCCACTGTAAGAGAATTAACAGACAAACCCAAAACATAGTACTTAAAAATTTTTAGAAAAAAGACTCTCAATTAAATGTAATATTATTTGTAAAGTATTTTATTTTAAATACTAATTATTTAAAATATTTAAAAGTGTAAAAGAAGGAATAGACATTATAATCAAGGAAAAAGACAATTAAAAATGGACAGATTTGAAAAAATAGTCAATAAAATATACAGAAATGCAAAAATATAGTTTTTTAAATTAAAAAACATTCAAACAAAATCACCAGGCATGAACTGGAAACAAGACCAAACAACTGAAAACCAAGAATAATATCAACCTTAGATATAGAACCACCAGTGGCTCAGACATTGAACTTCCCGAATAAAGATATTACAATAACTATGGTTAATTTCCAGCCAGTTTGGAGTGATGGGCATTTCTCAAGAAAACTGAAAACAAGTATCAGGACAGGACTAATAAAAGGTTCTACAGAAGAAGCAGAGGTATGAGTTGAGGTGAACGTCGACCAATACAATTAGTCTCCACTGCATGAAGACAGTGTGAGAGGAAGGTTTATTTGATTTGGAATTGGGTAGGAGAAAGAAACCACAAACACAGCATGGTATATATTTGACCTCATTTGCTCCAGATCAAGCAAAAAGCTGGGAAACATACTTGCAAAGATGCTCCCAGTTCCTCCCAACCCTAAACTCATGCCCCGTGAGCTTGCTGCTCCATCAAGAGGTGGCATCCACTTCCCCTCCCCTTGGATCTGGGCTGGCTCTGCGACTTGCTTTGAACAATGGAATGTGGTGGAAGTGAGGTTTTGTTGCTCCTGAACCTCATCCTCAAGAGACAGTGCAGGGAGCGGATGTGGCTCAAGTGATTGGGCTCCGGTCTACCATATGGAAGGTCCAGGGCTCGACCCTGAGGCCTCCTAGTGAAAAGCAAGTGGACCCATGCAGTGAACTTGCCCAAGATTAAGTGCCTCTCCCCACTCCGGAAGCTCCCAGGATAGGTTCCAGTGCCGCCTAAAGAGAAGACACGCAGACACAAGAACACACAGAGAACAGACGGTGAATGCAAAACAAGGGGGAGGAGAAATTAAAAAAATAAAATAAAATAGAGGTGTACCATAATGCAGGAAAGTGCGCAGTTCTCAAGTGTACGCCGTGTGGCGGTTTTTTTTTTTTGAAGTACCGGGATCTGGGGATTGAACCTCGGGCCCTCTTGTGTGGGAAGCTGGTGCTCAATCACTGAGCCCCATAGACTCTCCTGAGTTGATTTGTATGTTTGTTTTTCGCTTGTTGTTTGTTTTTTAGGAGGCACCGGAAACTGAACCCGGGACCTCCCATGTGGGAAGCAGGCGCTCAACTGCTTGAGCCACACTTGCTCCCCTTTGTTGCATTTTTACATATGTGCTCGCCTATGTGTAAGACTTTAACAGTGCAGCAGCTCTTTTTTTTTTTTTCAGGGATGGCCTTTTCTCTGGATTCTGAGTATATTGTGCCTGTTTTTTGGTGGTGTTTGTTTTCCCCATATGGCCTACGTTGTATTTGTGTTTCCTTTGTAATCATCCTTAAACAGAGAGAAGAAATGATCCGAAATGGGAGGAGACCATATAACCAATTCTGTATCTGGTGTTGGCTAGAGGGACGGAGCAGGGTGGGGTGGGCATGGGGCACGCACAGAACTGCCAGACAAGAGTAGGTGAAGGACGGCCTCCTGAGAAGGTCAGTGGAAATCCGGCTGGGAGGTAGTGAAGGAAGAACCTTCTCCTGTTGTAACTTAAGCCCTTAAATGCATTGTGAAAAATCAGCATTTGGATGGAAGACCAAACCACATGGCATAATTTTGCCCTTTTTGCTAAAACAATGCACAGAAATGAAATGATTGGAAACAGAACAGTGTATAACCAACCTGACTTTGGGAAGATTTTTCTAAAATGAATATCCAGTGTATTCCCAGTTTAAGTTACAGTACCTTAGATGCTTTATTTATTTTATTGACCACATTGTGTTATTAAAATTCCATATTTGTGATTATTTCACAGAATCTATCTTATAAATTTTTCTTGCTTTGAATGCAACTGCATACGTCTTTAGACCAAATAGCTCTTATTTGTATATTGTTTTCATCTTAAACCAAATTGCTCTGGCATGGTAGTGGAAAGAATATTGATTTTTAGGTCTTATTAACTGTCTATTATAGTTTATTAGGTAATGCTCCATCTTCTTGGCCTTAGTTGATAAATAGCTGCTCTCCTGCTTGTTCAGTGTAATTTACGTCTCTCAGAGCAGCTGGTGATGCATAATTAGTATTTCATATGATAAAGTACACCCCTCCCTACAATCAGGCGATCTCACTTGGTGCCAGGTTCACTCAGCTAATGAAGTCCTGACTTCTATTTTCCACTAGAACCTTCTGAGGAAACCGGGAAGCAGAAAAGTTTCCGAGGCTTAAACGCAGTGCCCCTTTGAATAACCTTAAATGTTTTTCACAGCCCGGGCTGCCCCGATGGAGGTGCAGTGTGCTCACTGCACGAAAGCAGCGGCTGAGGCCTCAGGGGCCTTGGCACGGAGCAGGATCAGCCTGGAGGAAGGGGACAGTTTCCTAATCCATTCAGCCAGTTAGGCTTCCCTGTGTGCTCTCAAGAGCCTGCATGTGCCAGCTCCACTGTTTCACCTAATAGGTTTTTCAACTAAGTAATCATATGCTTAGTAATAAAAGCATGGCCTTTAAAGGAAAAATAAGCATGCATATTAGAATTTTGGTTTTATCATTTATTACTAATTTGATTTTTGGTAAGTTAGGATACCTCTATGAATCCCTGTTTTCACATCAATTGTTTTTTTTACTCAAAAATAAAATATTTAAAAAATGATTACACAACTTATGCAGGTTCTTTGTGGAAAATGAGTAAACACACAAAAAAAGAAGAAAAATGAAAACCTCTCAGGATTTCAATACAGAGGAATAAACAGGCAAGCTTGGTGTGAATATATCAACTATTTTTTTGGCATACACATGAACCTATAATTGTTTTAATTTTTTTCATTACAAATATATTTTTCTTTTTTTCTTTTTTGTTTGTTTCTCTTTTTTTAGTTTTTTTTTTTTTGGTTGATTTTTTCTGTTTTTTCCCCTTTCTGTTTTAATATTAGAATCAGTGCACATGAATTTACTTGCTCAAATTATAAATATTTTAGTTCAACTTCAAATTCATTAAGTATGAATAGACACGTGTAGCAGTTTGATATTGTTTATGAATTCCAAAAATAGATATTGGATTATGTCTGTAAATTTGTCTGAGGTTTCACTTTTACTTGATTAAATTATGATTAGGGCTTTGATTGTGCCATTATGAGCTCTGCAAGGAGATAGCCTCCCCTCATCTTTGGTTTAGAATCCCCTGAAACACACACAGGACATATGAAAGGTTAACATTCTATTAAGACCTAAAGAACTCTTACAAACTAATAAGAAAAATAGTTTTCTAAAAATAAAAAAAAATAAAAAAATAGAAAAAGTAATAATTGGGAAATTCACTAAATAAGAAATACAAGTGTAAATAAACAAATAAAACTAGTTTAATCTTACTATTAATCAATGGAAAGCAAATTAGAGCAACGGAGAAATATTATTTTTATCTATAAAAAAGGCATAATATCCAGCAACAGACATTATCGGTGTGTTGGTTATAAATGATGGTTATGGATATAAATTTGGAGAAGGCCATTTAGAAAAATATCTTTAGCAATCAGAAATCTTAAATGGGTATGCATGTTGTATCAGTCAGCCAAAGGGGTACTGATGCAAAATACCATAACTCTGTTGGCTTTTATAAAGGGTATTTATTTGGGGTAGAGGCTTACAGTTACCAGGCCATAAAGCATAAGTTACTTCCCTCACCAAAGTCTGTTGCCACGTGTTGGAGCAAGATGGCTGCTGACATCTGCAAGGGTTCAGGCTTCCTGGGTTCCTCTCTTCCCAGGGCTTGTTTCTTTCCGGGCTCAGTGCCTCTGCTCTTTCCACAAGGCCAGCTGTAGACTATTAGGCAAATGGCTCATCTCTCTTTCCAGGGCCTCTGCTGTGTCCAATTCAGCCTGCTCTCCTTCCTCACATATCTGTTTCTCTATGTGTTTACTTTCCAGGATCCAGGATCAAAACTCTCAACTCTGTCTTCTCTCATGTCTTTTCTCTGTGAGTCCTCAACCACCATCGGGATTCTAAACCAAAGATGAGGGGAGGCTATCTCCTTGCAGAGCTCATAATGAATTCACTGATTCTCTGTGAAAGATGAAGAGGACTTTAAGAGGGTGACATTAGCCAGAAGAGTTGTGCTTTTTAAAAACTCCTCTCTATTTTCTTGACACACAGCATTGATAATCAGATGTACTCTGCACTGGATCTACAGATTTCTGTTGGCAAGGTATATTTCCTTGATCCTTAGATCCACGCAAAATTGGAGCCACCTTCTGCCTCAGGAGGTGTGGACAGAAGATGCAGTTGGCCCACGGCAAGCCTTTAGGCCACAACCTGGCCCCTGCTTTTCCCTGCCTGAAGTGGTCCACCTCCCTCTGGAATCTCTGGGATGATTGCCAGTGATGGCACGGGGTGACTTTTCCTTTCTCGGTCAGGGTACCGAGAGGCGGGCTTCCTTTATACCCTAATAAAACATTACAAACAAGCATGCATCTTCCAGGTGCAAAGCAAGCTCTACTTACTTTTCTCTCGTGTTTTAGTCCCTCTCTTCTAACTTACATAGAAACCTTGTGGGACAATGGTCTCCTCGCATCAGTTATTGAAGACTGTTTTATTCGGGATCAAAGAAGGATGCATTTTTCTCATGGCAAATGGCCTTTTCATGCTAAGGCAAATTTTTCTAGGCTCATCGTATTGGCCCCACTTACTCAAAATGACACCTTTATCACTTCCAGGAATCCATTATGTACTTGGGTCTTATTCACTCTCTGTCTCTTCCTGAGCCACTGCTGCACAATTGCAATTGCTGTAGCTTTGTCCTGAGTTGTAGTATTAATAACCGTTACATTCATCCCCAAACTTCCTAGCTCTTTCTATCCACTTATTTCTCTCACTGCCTCCAATCTGATTTTGTCGTGCTTTCACTTCGTGACTGGGCATCCTGGCACACAAAATCTCAGCAACATCTTCTACTCAGAAAATGTCAGATGCACCCTCGTGCATTGTGACAACTCAAATTCCCCTACAGATTTCCAAAGTGCCTCCTTGGGGTTCCATTTGAGATCATTTTTGTTTAAGCCCCGTTTCCTAAAGAAATGTCTTGAGATTAGGCAAATGCTCCTCTTATGTGTACCAAAGTACATTTGAATTCCTTTTTAAAAATATTTATCATACCAAATTTGTTTTATTCATCTGCACCTATTACATACAGTGCCTATTACATACCCAATGCATATTCAATAAATATTTATTAAATGACTAAATATTATATCTATATAACCAGATATAAATTGTATTGGAAAAATAATTATCAATGGCAGCAAAGGCTATCTAATATGTGTGAGTCATATGGAAAAACCTAAAATTATTACTAAGAAGCATGAAGACTTGAATAAATTGAGAAAAATAAATTATTTATGGGTAAAAGAACAACTACTTTAAAAACGTCATTTCTACCTAAAAATTTTATTGGTTTAAATTTAAATCTAAGTCCCATTTTTGAAACTTAGGTCAATAATTCCAAAGGTCTTTGGAAAATAAGCAGATGAGACTAGCCAAGGCAGTATTTAAAACTTAAAACAGTTAAATGGTGGTACAAGAACCAGCAGAGAGAATGCTGTAAGGAAACAGGTCCCAGACACACCTAGCATGTATAAATACTAAGTATAAAACAAATGGGGAAGAGAGGGACTGCTCATTACATGGCCTTGGAAAAAGTAGCCAAGTTTATGATTAAAAAAAAAAAAAAAGATGGATCCTAACCTTATGTCATACAGTGGAATAATTTTAATATGGAATAAAGTGTTAACTATAAAAATGAAATGGAAAAAAATAGCATTTTATTTACAACCCACCTTTTGCCTTCTAAGGAAGTAGATGCAAAAGAAAGAAGAGTAATGGGTGAATTTGCAAATTACTGGGCAGAGTGATGGGTGAAATTGGAGAAATTGTCTGGAGTAAAACTGCCTTCTGTAGAGAAGGGAGGCAGTGAAAGTATGTGTGTGATGAATGAGTGTGTGTATATATGAGAAAGCGAGGGGGGGGGAGAGAGAGAGAGAGAGAGAGAGAGAGAGAGAGATACCAGGGTCCATAGGATTTGGAAGCTGAGGATAAGAAATCAATGAAATATTTAAGAGAATTTTAGGAGAAGTATGTCATGTTTTTTTGAGTTTTTGAACTGCAATTCTATGCGCGCGCGCGCGCACACACACACACACACACGCACATCAACACCACTCCACTACAATCTCCATCATCACTCCCTGAATGTAGTTACCTCCTGTTAGTTTTCTCACATCCATCCTATTAGGTTTACCCACATTCACTTAAGCCAGAGTGATCCAGAGAGACATAGTAAACATTCCCATCTTTCTAGGTAACTATGCTGTTTAAGAAACTTTAATTACTTTCCTCTGCTTTTAGGTTAAAGTCCAATGGCCTTAAATGGCCTCCAAAGGCCTCCAAAGTCCTGCTTCAACTGGTCACTTTCCAACCCCATCTCAGCCTCTCTTCCTTATTCTGCATGCCCCAGCCATATCTGAATATTTTCCTGTCCTTCAGAAGTGCCATACTCTTTCCCATTTCAGTGCTTCACCACATGCTGCTCATTCCATTTGCACATTCTTCCTTCACTCTTCACCCAGCCAAGCTTAGGTTCCCATATTTCATGCTCCCATTGCCTCCCCTACATGCCATAGCACATTTCTTGTTCAATGTCTGTCTCCATCACTTAATAGTAAACTCCACGAGGAAAGAGAACATATTTGTCTTGTTCACTAGTGTACTTCCAGTGCTTAGCACTCTGCTCAGCATCAAATAAACTTAATGGATATTTTTTTAATGAGTGAATGGGAAACTATATAAAAGATCTGAAGGAAATCTAGTAAAATGCTATCAGTGTTTATCTCTGATTGTCAGTATACTGATTGACTTATTTTCTTATTTATACTTACCCATGTTCCCCAAATATGATGGAGATTTATTGTATTATTTTTAAAATAATAATTAAAATTACTTTTATAATTAGGGGAAAATCCCTAACCAATGTTACTCTACAAATTCTTCAGTGACTTCTCATAGTCTTCAACAGAAATCCCATACTTCTTAGCAAAACTCCACGAGGCCCCCATGATCTACCTTCCTTCTCTCTGTCCCATCTTTCACCATTCTTATCAGTGTTGAGAGGCTTTGGATTCAAATATTCCCAGTTCTACCACATAGTAGGTGCATGGCCTTAGGAAAGTTGCTTAACTTCTCTCAGCCTCATTTTCCTCACCTGTAAAACGGTTATAAAAATAACACCTCCATTGTGGAGGTGAGGAATGTGTGAGGACACTAATGCAGGGCACTTGGCACAATGCCTGATACAAAGTTGGTCCTCAAGAAATGTGAGTCAATAACTGTGCTGTTATTGGATGATCTCTGCCCTGTTCTCTGATTACACCACATTCTCTCTGGCCCCCGAGACTTGCAAATGCTGCTCTTTTTACTTCACATTGACTTGTGTTTCAGGGTTTGGAACAAGTTCTTTTTACCCACCTCTCCTGTCAGTTAGGTGTCCCTGTGTTTTGTCAGAATACCTAGCTTTTTCTCTAACTTACCACCTATTTAATTAATTATAATAATGTTGACTTATATATATCTTTATATAGGCTGAAATATCCTGGAGGTCTGGAATTATGTCTAATTTGTATTTGTTCTTTCAATGTCTTTAACAACTTCTGAGATTTAATAATTCCATGAGGTGTATAATGATGTTTACGAAATGAATAAATGAATGAACCCATGAGTGAATTAGCCAATGGCAGATTGATACCATATTACCTTATATTTAATGATTGTGCACTTTCTGTGCAGTTACAGGTGTAAGTTGTGAGTGGGAATGGTACAGGGGTAGGTAGTGAGTGGCTTGGAGCAGAGGATAAGAGATTATTGGCTGTGGGGAAGTGTGATGGTTAGGCTAATGTGTGAACTCGGCCAGGTAATTGTGTCCAGGTGTTTGGTCAGGCAAGTACTGAGCTAATTGTAATACAAGAGCATTTATGGACTTCAGTCACCAGTGAGTTTACTGTGTGGATGGCTGATTACATCTGCATCAATTAGGGAGATTGCATTAGCAATGGATGATGCTTTTATCTAATCAGTGGAATGCCTTAAAAGGGGAAGTGATTTCAACATTCAGAGAGAATTTCCCAGCTCATCTTTGGACGGCCAACTTCTCCCAGAAACTCATCAAGGACTTTTCATTGGACTGTCATTGGAGCCCCTGGCTTGCAGCCTGCCTGCGGAACCTGAACTTGTGCATCCCCACGGTCACATGAGAGACTCTTATAAAATCTCATTATTGACAGATATCTCCTGTTGATCCTGTTTCCTGAGAGAACCCTGACTAATACAGGAAGGTTAGTTGTTGAGTGGGTATGGGTGTGGAGTACACAGTGTGGGATAGGACAGTAGGTCATGAGTGGGTCTAGGTAGGAGTTCAGGTCTTGACTAGGTGTGGGTTGGGGGTAGGGAGTGAGTAGGCATGAGTATGGGGAGTAGGGAGTGAGTTTAGATAGGACTGGGGTTAGGTGGTGACTGGGTGTGAGGCAGGGGGTAGGTAGTGAGTGGGTATGGGATGAGGTATATATATAGTAACTTGATGTGTCCAGAGGTAATTACTTAGTGATTATGGCACATGGGGTGGGTAATGAGTGAGTAAGCTGGAGGGTAGGTAGTGAGTTGGTATAAGGTAGGGTGTAGGTACCAAGTAGGTGTGGGTCAGGCGATAGGTAACAAATAATGTGAAGATGGGGATAGGTAATGAGTCAGCAAATATGGGGTAAAGAGTAGGTGGGTATGGGGGGTTGTGGGTAGTAATTAGGGCTAGGTCGTGATTGGGACCATAGATATGGATATGCAGTTAGAATTGGACAATGGATCCAGACCTGAAGCATGGACGTAGACTTGAGCTTGGACCTGGACTTAGATGTAGTCCTAGGACTAGGACCTTGACTTGGTCCTGCATGGGAACTTGGACCTTGTCTTATATATGATCAGTAACTTAGACCTGTCATTACACCTGGACCTGAATATTGAATTTGAACCTGGGACCTTGTTTTGGAAATTTGGACCCAGATTTTGAACCTGAACTTTTACCTGAATTTCAGGTCACAAGCTTGTCTTTATCCTTGGACCTTTGATGACCCAACTCAAACCTTGCCTCAGGCGTTTGCGGGGCACTACGCCCCACCTTCTTCCCGGACCCAACTTCCCCATTTCTCTCAGCCTATCACAGCATTCCCTTACAGCTATAACCTTATTTGGACATATTAGCCTCCTCTCCTGACATCCCCCCTCCCTCCCAAGTCTGCCCCGGCACGCCCCAGCAACAGCTTCGCCCTATCAGAAAACAACACGCTCACCCCCGCCACCCCTGCCTATATAACTGCGCAGTTATCCCTAAATAAAGGTCTTACCTCTCCAGCCTCGAAGAGTCTCGTGTCCTTTCTCTTCAACTGTCAGGGAGACCACAGGGCACCACAAGGCGACCCTGTGACAACTTCTCCCCAAGTCCCGTGAAGACCAGGGAGCCGTAGCCGGCCTCCCCTGACAACTTCTTCACCCCCCGGTGGTCGTCCCGGAGTGCACGCCGGACAGCCCATAGCTAGCGGCAGACCTTGACCTAGACTTTGTATCTGGACTTGGCTTTTGGAATTTGTGATTATATCTCAACCATGTGCCTGTATTTTTATAGGACCTTGGACCTGACCTTTGACCCGGCCCTTTTACGTAGAATGTGAACCTGGGCCTAGATTTTGGACATGGACCTCTAACATGACTTGTATCTCAGACCTGGACCCTGGAACTGGACCTCAGTCCTAGGTTTCACATGTGAACATGGACATAGAGCTTGAAACTGGCCCTTGATCCTGAAGCCTGACTTGGTCCTTGACATTGAATTTGGAACTAGGGTATGGATTTGACTTGGACCAGAATCTGGGCTTGGTCCTTGACAATTGTCTGGTACCTTGGACTTTACCTGAGACCTGGACTTGGGCATTGATCTGGACTTTGGATCACAGCACTGGGCCTAGAATTTTTATCTGGAGTTTGATCTCAGACCAAGACCTTGGACCTGGAGTTTAGACCTGGATTTTAGCTTGATTTTGGACTTGACATTGGATTTGGACAATAGACATGGATTTGTCTAGTTGCATTGACTTGATTTAGAACTGGTAATTGGACCTGGACCTGAACTTGATCTTGAACATTGGACCAGTAACTAGATTGAAACCAGGATCTGGAACCTGGAACTTGGACCTCAGAAACTAAATATGGACCTTAGGCTTGGGCTTTAGGCCTCAATATTGGACCTTTATCTTGCATCTTGATTTATCCATTAACCTAATATTTGACTTGGACATTGGATCTGGTCTTTGACCTTGTACCTTCATCTGGCCCTGGGCCTGTTTCGACTTGGATTTGGAACTAGAATTTGAACCTGGTACTTTGACCTGGTCCTGGACCTTGATTTTGAAACTGGTCACTAGATATTTGCATAGGACTTCAGACCTAGATTTGACTGGACATGGGACCTGGAAAAATTCAGGTACAAGGTTTAGGTCCAATGTGCCAGGTCTAAATTCCAGGTCCAAGATACAGTTACAGTGCCAATGTCCAACTTCAAGTTTCAGATCCACATCCAAGGTCTAAGTCTACAGTCCAGGTTTGAATTTAGTTCAGTGCTAAGGTTTAGGCACAAGGTTGAAGGTCCATATTTAAGGCCCACGTTCAGAGAAGGTTAAAGATCCAAGTCCAAGGTCCAGGACCATGACCAGGATCATGTTCTAGCTTTAAGGTCAAGTCCAAGGAACTGGCAAAATACAAAACAAAGGTCCATGTTAGGTTCAAGATTCATGTTTGAACCTATTTCCAGGTCTAACACTCATATTAAAGGTCAGGTTCTCATCCCAGGACATAATTCCAGGTCTGAGGTACAGGTCTGAGTTGAGAGGTCAAGATCCGAAGTCCAGTTCCAAAGTGCAGGTTGAGGAACTGGTCCAATGTCCAGGACCAAGGATTGAGATCCAGTTTGGGGCCAAATTCCAGATCTGGTACAGGATTGAGGGCCAGGTATTAGTTTCATGTCCAAGTTCATGCCGCAAGCCAAATCAAAGTTTAGATAAAATTTCCAGGTCAGTGTTTGTGTAAAGGCACTCATATTCACACATTACCCTAAAAAAACCTACTGTTTTAGAGTTAGAGCAAATTAAGATGAATCCAGGCAGTATTTGTGAACAGGAGCTCATACTAATGTAATGTTCTCAAAAGTAAGTATATTATGACTATGAGTCATAGCAAGTTAAAGTGAATCCAAAGAGTATTTGGTTAATAAACCCATAATCACATATTGTTCTCAACTGTACCTTTTTAATAAAGAGTTCACCTAAATTAAGATGAATCAACAGTATTTGTGAAAACAAGCAGTATTAAGTATAAACAAGTTCGGTAGCATACATTTTTCTCAAGGGTAAGTTCTTAATAAGAGCTAGAGAAGCTAGATGAAACCAGAGTATACAAACAAGCAGTATAAGAAGAAATTAATGTTAGAATCAGACATTCCTCTCTAAAGAAACTTCTCATTGCTTATTAGAATAAACCAAGATGAAAGATTTATACAAGAAAAATACCTCAAAAACATGCATTTATCTCATCTCCACTTTCTTCTTCTTAGTACAAGTAAACCTAAGCAGTATGTGTGAAAATAAGCTCATGTTATTCTCAAAACTACCTCATATTGGGGAGTAGGTGTAGCTCAATGGTTGAGCACCTACTTCCCACATATGAAGTCTCAGGTTCAATCCCCATTACCTCCTTTAAAAAAAATCAAACCTCATATTGCATTTTAGAGCAAATCCAGAGAAAACAATGTGTATATAAACTAGCATTATAAGAAGAAATCAAGCTCAGAATCAGATATTTGCCTCTAAAAATTTCTTGTTGAATATTAGAATAAATCAGGATGAACGTAATCCTTATCTGAACAAAAACACTTGAATGAACATTCATTCTTCTCAACCGCACTATCTTACGATAGAGAAAATTAAAATGAATCAAAACTGTATCTGTAAAAACAAGAAGTATATAGTGTAAATGAACTCAGTTTTATACATTGTTCTTCAAAGTATGTTCTTATTGTGAGTTAGATGAAATCTTTTGTGTAAGAACAAGTAAGAAAACAAGTTCAAAAACAAAAATATTTCTAAAATTTTTTTGTTTTTAGAAAAATTTTATATGGACAAAAGTGTCAGAAATTAAATATACTTTCTCTCTATTAGGTCAAATTACGATGAATCTAAGCAGGTTTTGTGGAAATATAGAGTATTATTAGGACAAAGAAGTTCAGTCTCTGACATTATTCTCTAAAATAACTTATTGCCTGTTAGAATAAACTGACATGAACGTAAGATTTATATGAGAAAAAAGTCCAGAAACGCCCATTCACACTTTCTTTCTGTGAGAGTAAGTTAAGCAGCATGTGTGAAAACAAGCTGAGGTTGACACATTGTTCTCAACAGTACCTTCTCATTGTGACTTAGAGTAAATCTAGATGAAAATAGTGTGTACCTACAAAAACTAGCATTATAAGAAAAATTCAAGCTCAGAACTAGACACTGGTCTCTGAAATAAATTCTTATTGAATGTTTGAATAGATCAAGGTTAAAGTAAGCCATATCAAACCAAAACACTGAGAACCACACCCTCTAACCCACTGCATTTTCTTTGACCTACAAACTCTGAGATCTGAACCTCTAAACTTTGCAAGGGACCAGGAGCATGGATTTTGACCTTTGACCTAGACCTTAAACCTGGATTTTTCAGTTCCTTAGACTGAACTTGGATCTTGTACCTGAACCTTGGAGTTCTGCCATGGACTCTGACCTTGGGTCAGGATCTTGGAACTGGTGTTGGACCTGGACTTTGAACTTTGAACCTGGACATCAAACCTAGATCTTAGTCTTGAATCAGGACCTTGAACTTAACTTTGAACCTGAACCTTATTTTTGGATCTGTATCTTGGACTTGGACATGGCACCTCCACCATGGACCTTGACGTCCAGGAACTTGGACCTGATTTCAGGTCATGTTCTTGGTCAAGGACCTAGACTCTCGATCTGAATTTTGGACCTTGACATCAAACCTTCATCTAGGATCTCAGACCTAGTCCTGGACACGATCTTGGCCCTGGAATGTTGACCTGGACCTTAATCATCAAACAATACTGTGAGCCTCAACTTTGGACTGGATTTTAGATCTGAATCTTGACCTGGTCCTATATCTTGAACCTGCTCAACTGGCAAGTAGTTTACCTGGACCTTGAACCTGAACCAAGACCTGGACATTGGAACTGTATCTTGGACCTTGGACCAGGAACTTGGATTTCTAAACTCAGACCTGGGACTCAAACCTAGACCCGACACTAACCTTGGACATGGATGTTGGATCTGGAACTTGGACTTGGATTTGTCTGGTTCCTTAGACCTGGAACTTAGACCTATAACTAGACTTTGCTTAGATATTGGATCTAAACCTAAACCAGGACTTGGACTTGGGAACTTGAACTTGGATATCTACACTAGACTTATGTTGGGATCTGGTCCTTGCAACTGGAACTGTACTTGGACCTTGGAAATCAGTGTTGAATCTTGGACCTCAAAGGTGTGTCCAGACCTTGAACCTGCACATCTGATCTTGGAACTGAACCTTGGATCTCGACTTCTGACTTAAACCTAAACATGACTATGCATAGATCTAGGACTTGGATTTCAGACTTGGACATTACCTTGGATTGGATTTTGGGATTTCCCTCTGGATTTTGATCATGGGATTCAGACCTCATTTCTGGGCCTCAGACCTAGACATGTTCCTTGGACCTAGATTTCAAGCTAGAACAGAACTCAAATGTAAATAAACATCATTTTTCAGACCTGGACCTGGACCTGGACCTTAAATGTTGACTAAGACTGGATGGTGGAACTTACATCTGGGTCTTAGGCATGGACCTAGAGACTTTGGGCTTCAATATGGACCTCTAATTTATCTTGGATATGATTCCTGGATCTGTACATAACCTCAGACCTGGAACTTGGGCCTATACTGTGGACTTAGACCTTGAACTTATTTTAGATGTTGAACATGGGTATGTAATTTATTTGACCTGGACTTTAGGTTTAGATGACTATCTGGACTTTGGAACTATTTCTAAGACCTTGGAGGTGAACCTTGGAACCTTGGCCTTCTAACCTTGGACCAGGAACTCAGATCTGGACATTAGACTTGGAACTGGACCTAACCTTGGACATGAATGTTGTAAATGAAACTTGGACATGGGTTTTTCCAGTTCCTTGGACATGATCTAAAACCTGAAAATTGGACCCACACATGGACCTTGCACTTGGATGTTGATCCTGGAGTTAGACCTTGGAGCTCAGCATTGCAATTTGATACAACTAGATATCCAAAATTTACTGAAAAATAGGAACCAATAAAAATATTAACAGGATATCCATTGTATTTTGCACTTCTAGAACATAGATTCTAAATTAACTATCATCTGTTGAAATGCAGCAATTGACAAAGCTTCATGGCTTTAATCACTACTAGAGCTCAAATGGGGATTTCACTAAGGTTAAATAAAGTATCCTTTTTACTTTTAGGAGAATTACCAAACATTAAGTAGAGGATGCATAAGTATGCCTCACCTTAACCATCAGAACTATTTCCTTGCCTAAATTCCCCACAGTCATAGTACCAATATCCCTAAAATATCCCATAGTGGGCATTAATGATCTGACCAATGATTAATTCATTAAAATTAAATTAAGTTTATAGCACTTAATATTGGCTTGACAAAATAAACCCTCTGGATTTCTCCCAACCTATCATAATTGTTAACACAGTTAAAAATAAATTAAAACAGTAGACTGGGCAAGATGGCGTTAGTGTAGGAGGGCGCACACTGCAAGCTCCCAGAGCAAGGCGGATTGTGGACGGGGTCCTGCCCGGAGATCTGTGCTGTGCACGCGTGGAGTGAGAAGCTTGGGACATCTATCTGTGCGGATCGGCGGCGTGGACCAAACGGTGGAGATTCGTGAGTTTTGAGGTGGCCGGTGGAGGTTGGCACAGGTGGCTGAGCACCATGGTTAGGGGGAAAAAATAAAATTAAATAAAATGGCAATTTGGAGCCACGGGTGGGGCGAAAAAGTTTTATTTTCTGGGGATCTGGCTACCTGGCGCCCCTTGGACCTTGTGTGAAGAGAGCAAATGAGCTAATTAGCACCCAGTGAACTGGAGGGGGGATTTTGGTCAGGAAACGCAGCTGATTTCCCTAGCCACCCAGGGATAAGACCCGGGCCACTGCGGAGCCAGGAGGAAGGGACACTTCCCAAAAAAGGGAGGGTTCGGTTGGAAGACAGGGAAGGGTATTTTATATTTTTAGACATTGATCTGGCTGCCTGCACCACCCCATAGCTTTGGGGAGCAGATAAGCCAACCTGAAGCACCATTAGGCTGAGAGCAGATGCAAATCTGCACTCAAACTGATTTACTGAGCAGCCCAGTGATGCTGGAGCTCGGCGCCAGAAGGGGCGGAATCCGCCGTCTTTAGCACTCCTCACTGACTAACATCAGAGCTTCAGCTAACCTGGGGAGTCCGGAAAGTGGGACGTGCTTGATTAATTTCCACAGGCCCAGCTAGGGTCCCTTCCGTAAGCCGGTTGGTCTAGAGGAGGAATTATTTTGGATCCTGCATTTGGCTAAAAAAAAAATTAAAAAAAAGTGAGGTCACCTCAACAAATGAAAAATAAATTCTTTTTAATTTAGTTTAATAGCTAAAAGCTGCTTCAGGATAGTTTAATAGCTAAAAGCTGCTTCAGGACCTGCATATAGAACCCTGTGGGGAAATTGATGGATAAACACAAGTAGGCAGGAAGGATCCACGTGGACCCTAGGGGAATCATTGACCCCCCTTAGCTCTGTTTGACTGCTTGCCTGTGTGGATCTTTGGTTTCTCTCTGTTACTTTCTGGTCTATTGCTATTATTCCTGTTTTCCTCCCCCCTTCCTTTTTCCTTCTATTTTTTTTTTTTTAAATAGGTGCTGCCAGCTGGTCGCTTCTTTGCTGGGCTTCTTATTCAGTAATTTCCCACTCGCTGTATATATTGATTCTGTATTACAAACTATCGCTTATCCTTCCTGCATCTTTCTGTCTTCTGATTTCTGTTGTGGCTCTTAGAGACAACATTTTTCATAGGCCCACAACTTAAGGGTGTCAATTTCTATCCCGTCTATTTTGTTTTCTTCTTCTTCTTTTTTCTTTTTTTTTTTTTATTAGTATTAACTTTTTCCTTTCAGACCTTTCTCTACTATCTCTCTCCCTCCTCATAATTCTAGCCTTCTAAATCACTATATATATATATTCCTTCATTTGTTTTCCCAGTCCATTGTAGGAACTCCATATTTTTTCCTAGCACTCTACACTGCCTACACAAGTTAAATATTCATCTCATTAAGTCTCATTTTGCCCCTCTTCTAACTTTTATCAATATTTCTATTATCCTTCTGCATTCCTTACATCTTTTGATTCCTCTGGCCCTAACCTTTTGCCTTCAAGGGAACATAGAAAGAAGCAAGGAAATAAAATAAGAAGAAAAACTGCCAAAGAGAAAACTTAACTCATACGCAGAACCAACAGCTAAATAAAATTCTAGAGCATAGAGAAAAGCTAATCAACTGAACAAACCCATCAAGATAATATGATGACCAGAGGGCAACAGAAAAATACAAATGACTCTGAGAAACTGGAAAACATGGACCAGTCCAATGCACAAAATAAAAACCAGGAAGCAATGCAGTACATCGAACAACTAATCAAAGCTATCCAAACAAATATCATGGACCAACTTAAAGAACTGAAGGAAGAGATTAAGGATATAAAGAAGACACTGGGAGAACATACTGAAGAAATAGCTAACACACCTAAAAAGGTAATGGATATGATGGCGAACAAAGACACAAGTCAAGAAATGAAAAAGATGCTGGACTCACATGGCAGCAGAATTGAACCGGCAGAGGAAAGAATTAGTGATATGGAAGACAATACAGTTGAAACCAAAGAGATTGTAGAAAAGATAGACAAAAAGATAGAAAAAATCCAGTATGGTCTCAGGGAACTAACCGATAATGCAAGACGCACAAACATACACATTATGGGCATCCCAGAAGGAGAAGAGAAGGGAAAGGGAACAGAAGGAGTGTTGAAGGAAGTTATGGCTGAAAACTTCCCAACTCTATTGAGAGAGATGGATGTGCAGATCCAGGAAGCACAGCGCACCCCAAATAGTATAAATCCCAACAGGCCAACTCCAAGACATATACTTGTCAAACTGTCCAATGCTCAAGACAAAGAGAAAATACTCAAGGCAGCAAGAGAAAAGAGAACCATCACATACAATAAGACTAAGTGCTGATTTCTCATCTGAAACCATGGAGGCAAGAAGACAGTGGTATGACATAGTCAAAGTACTAAAAGAAAAAAAGTTCTGGCCATGAATTCTCTATCCAGCAAAACTGGCATTCAAAAATGATGGAGAGTTCAAAATATTCACAGATAAACAGCAATTAAGAGAGTATGTCAAGAAGAAACCAGCACTTCAAGAAATACTAAAGGAATCTCTACAAGTTGAAAGGAAAAAACAAAGGAGAGAGAGTTGGAGGAGAGTTTAAAAACAACTGAAAAGTCAAAAAGAGAAACAAAACAACATATGACATACATTAACCCAAAGAAAAAATGACTGAAGTAAGAAATTCGTTACGAGTAATAACACTGAATGTTAATGGATTAAATTCACCAATCAAAAGACACAGATTG
>JAKSZT010053798.1:11675694-11690366 GCA_026826555.1 Tolypeutes matacus | reverse complement strand
GGTAAAGACAAATGAGTTCAAGTGGCTAAGAGACTTCAAAGAGAGTCGGGAGGTCATCCCAGAGGTAACTCTTATGCACACCTCAGTAGGAGCTCATAGAACATCTAAGTGCCTATCACCCCATTCAGTGGGGTTCCTGAGAGCTCCGGAGACACCCTGGTCCTATATAAGGGGGGATAGCCCCAGAGACTGATGCCTTATCAGTGGGTTCTATTTTGGAATCTGTGCTCCTGAGAGTGACAGAATTAGACTCAAATAAGTCCTCCCTGCACATGGTTCACCAGTCCCTTTTATTCAAACCTATATGTGATGCTGGAGTTTTTAGGTATACTTCCAGAGAGTGGAGCCTCCCGCCTACCTATGTGCCAGGTGTGCATGAAATCTAGGTGGAGCTGCAACTCCTACCGTACAGCTCAATGGACTCATCCAAGTCACCTGGTGAGGAGACAACGATGGGCAATGGCCATACCAGGGAATGGAGAGGGCCTGCATCTGCAGGCAGGATCATCCCACCCATCATATCCATGGGATATAAGCCCTCTCTCACTTGGAGTTGGAGTGGACATCACCATCCCAGTCCCCTGAGGATTGGGGGAAGAACTATGGGCTAGAGTGGACTTGATGGTATTCTCTTTTCACATATGGTGATTCTAGCAATGCAAGAAATTATAACAATGAGGTGGAGCCAGTGGCCACTTGACACTTTTGGGGTAGGGAGGGGATGAGCAGTTGAAATACAGGGGCTTCTCTGGGAGTTGGAGGTTGTCCTGAGTACCGTTGTGGCAACGGATGTAGGCCATTTTAAATCAGCACACACCACTCAGAACTGAGTGGGAGAGAGTGTGGTCTACGGTGTGATCTGTGGTCTATGGTTGGTGGCAATGCTCCAGGATGTGTAAGTTCATTGAGGGTGGTGGGCCACACTTGTGGGAGATGTTTGTGTGGGATGTGGTGGGAGGTGTGGGAGGTGGGCAACATGGGAATCCCAGTGGGTTCCGTGTAATATTTTGGGTAATCTAAGCACCTCTTAAAATATATGTATATATATATATATATAAATAACATTTTTGTAAGCAAATACACATATATGCGTATATATTTATATATCATTTTGCAAATGTTTGTATGTATTGTGAGAATTTTGATTTTTACCCATAATAATAATAAAATAAATAAATAAATAAATAAAAAATAAATTAAAACAGGGTCTTTAAGGACTAATACCCGTTATATAAAGCCTGTGTAGAAAACTCACTGTTTTCCATTTAATAGGCCAATTTGGCCTGCTTTTAAACCTGTAAAGAATGAATGATGTCTCGTGGTGAATTTATTTAATGCCACGGTCCCACCCATTATGGTCCCCATACCCCAATTAAAGTTGCCATCCAATCAGCAACTGGTAAATACTTGAGAGTCATAGGTTTGGCTAATCTATTGTATTCAGTCTTTATTTCAACTGCCTCTCACCCACAGTTTGCCTTCACCTTCAAAAGGATACTATATACCTTGACCTGGCTTCCCAGGGGTCCCTCAAAAGCTCTTCCTTTGCACACAATATTTGCAGGCAAGATCTTAATTCTATCCAGCTTTCTCCAGGAGCAGAAATTTGACATCACATCAATGATATCCTCTTTTGAGAAGATTCACTTGACAGAATCATACAACACATACAAACATTCATAAAGGAGCTCACAAAAAGCCATTACAACCCACATAATACAAGGCTCCGTCATCTCAGCAACATTTTCTGGCAGTTGAGGGCCACTTCATCCCTGATACTGTCAAGAAACACCTATTGGCCTTATTCTACTCTATCGTCAGCACTCACAATGTTAAAAGAAGCCCAACATATTTTAAGTCTTTATTGGTTTTGGAGGCAATATATTCTTCATTTACAAATTTTACTCAAGACCATTTATTCCATCATTTGCAAATTGGTCCATTTTGAATGAGGCCTTCTGTAACAAAAGGCTTTCAAATCTGTACAAATTGCAATATAACAGGCTCTCCTCCCATTGCTCTCAGAGATTTTCATTGTAGAGGCTTTAACAACCTCCACTCATACCTCCTGGAGTCTCTCAACTACCCACAGTGGCCATAAGTTGCCCATGAGCTTCTGCCCCCCTCAGCCCCATGCTATCACACCATTAGACTGAAAATTGCTAGCCACATTCCAGGTCCTTTTGGCAATGGAAGCTCTCGTAGACCCTGAGTTTGTGACTCTCTTCACCCAGCTACCCATTATGCCTTGAAGGCAGCACCTTAAAGGCTTGGCTTTATGCAGCCTTGCTAAAATAAAAATGACACCTTTAGGATTAAATCAGACTTGGGTCATCTAGCATATCCCATTTTCAGGAGAAAGTGGCTTTCCTTGTCCTCTGTCAATTGCTGTATGCAATAGTCCTGGAAGAGGTCACCCCTCTCCTAGACCCATTGGCCACCCTGGTAACACCTGAGTAAATAAGAAAGAGAGTTACTATTCTTTGTAGATGGCATCACCAACATCAACAAGATGAAGCCTGCTGGAGAGCATCTGCTCTCTATCCCTTAACCAGGATTTCCCTCATAAAGTACAGGACCCAAAGATGAGCTTAGTTGGCTGAACTTCAGGCACACATCTTAGCACTGGATGCCCTGACCAACAATCAGTCCAGTCTGCACATTTTTTATAGATGTTTGGTCCACAGCCTCTGATCTAGCAGTCTAGTATAGCCAATGGCAACAATTCCTTATTCAAGAATTTACCCAATTTGAGTAAAGAACTCGGAGAATTTCTTGCCTAACAGCTACCCAAAATATAAATCAAAATCACACAAGTCTCAGAATATACTAAAGCCACACTGAAAGATCTCAGCAAGGGGCTCCTTATCTCCTTCAAAGTCTGAGACAAAATTGAGAGTGACCAAGCACTCATTTCATTTCTCAAAATAAACAATGCAGGGATTTGAGCACAATACTCAATGGAACTTTCACCTCCCTTGCCAGTCTCAGCCTAGAGATCTCATAGAGCACCATAACTGTTTAGTTAAACAAGGTCAAATTCAACTATGTGAAACACGGTATATTTCAGCCATCAGACAAACATCAGAGATGAATTGTAATAGAGTTGGACCCCATTTTTGATGTTTTACTGCTGATAGTTTAAAAGCCCATCTTCCCCTCTTGCCCCACATTTTGGCAAGCTGATAAGAAAGTCCATATGCTCCCTCCCTTAGTGCTGGCAGGAAGTTCAAAGCACATGAGCCCTTGGCTGTGCACGGGGAAACCTCACCCTTGTCTCATCTCCTAACCACAATAAAATCCCAAGCCATCTGCTCTTCCTTGCTCTCTCAGCTGTTTTCAGACCAGCTCAGGAGCCTTCCCTGCTTTCCCCAGAAAGCCTCACTATGTGAGTTATAAACACATGCATCCCTTTTGGTGCATGTGTGGCATCATCAGTCTAAATGGATTCTACCCACCATAGGAGTGGGGGTGATACTGTCCTAACATGAGAAAACCAGAAGATCAGGTTCAAGCTTCAGATCATACTTAAAGTGACAGTACTAGAGTCTAAGGTCCAGGACAAATTTCAAGTTCAAAATGTGGGACAAATCCAGTTCCAAGGTCCACGTGCCCTTTCAGATTCAGGTCTGGGGGTACAAGATTGTGGTTCAAGTCTGAGATTCAATGGTCAGGCCCGAAGCTCAATTATAAGGTACAGGTCTGGGTAGCAGTCTAGGTCCAAGAGCCACGTCAAAGACCTATGTCCAGGTTCAATTTACATATCAGAGCAAGGTCCAAGTTTTAAGTTCAAGATCCAGGTTCAGATCCAATTTCCAGGTCTAAGATCAGGTCCAAGGAATAGGTCCAGATCTAAGATCCAGGTTCAGGTGCAAGGTCCAGGTCTAGGTCAAAAGTCCAGGTTTGAGGTTTGCATTTTTAAAGTTCTGGTAAAAGTTACAATTTAATCTTCCAAGGTCCAGGTCCAGTAACTCATTGAAGTTATAGGTCAGAGGTCCAGTTCCAATGCCCATGAAAAAGTCTGGTCCAGGTGCAGGTCAAGGCTGGCATCCGGGTCTGAGGTAAGAGGGTCTGTTCCAATATCTAGCATCAAAGTCTAGGTCCAAATTCTAGATTTTAAAGTCCCAGTCCAAGGTCCATGTCCAAAGTACAGTTCCAAGACCAAGTTCAATATCTAAGGTTAGGTCCAATGAATTGGTCAAATTTAGTTACAAAGTTCTGGTCCAACATCCATATCCACTCACAACCTATATACTCACTATCTACATCCTTCCCAAACATGCTCATTCCCTACCTATTCACAATCTACAACCTGTCTCATACCCACTCACAAATTACACCAGGTGCCATGCAAACTCACTAACTACACACTATCCACAACCCACTACATACCCACTCACTACCTACCTTCCTAGTTAACCACCTTAACCACTCATTAGAGGGTTAGAGGGTTAGAAGTTTACCACTCACACTAATTATCTACTCCCTACCAACTCACTACCTACTCTCTGCCCTCAACCCCCTCCTACCCACCCCTTCCATACCACCACTCACCACCTAATCTCTGTCACTTACCCACTCTTTTTTTTTTAAAGATGCTTAGACTACATAAATGCCACACAAAAACTACAGGGATTCCCATGTTCCCCACCACCCACACCTCCCACAACATCCCACACAAACATCCCCCATCAATGTGGCACGTCACCTGCAATGCATATACACATCCCGGGGCTCTGCCACCAAGCATGGACCATAGTTCACATTGTAGACCACACTCTCTCCCACACAGTTCTACATGCCACATGCTGATGTAAAATGGCCTATATCTGTCACCGCAATGTCACTCAGGATAATTCCCAAGTCCTGGAAAAAACCCTGTATTACAAATGCTCCTCCCTTTCCTGCCCTGAAAATGTCCAGTGGCCACTGGCTCCACCTCACTGTTGCAATTTCTTCCATTGCTTGAATCACAATATGTCTACAACAGAATACCATTAAGTCCACTCTAGTCCATAGCTCCTCCCCCAATCCTGAGGAGTTTGGGATGGTGATGTCCACTCCTCCTCTAAGTGGGAGGGGGCCCACATCCCATGGATACAGTGGATGGCATTATACTGCCTGCAGCCGCAGGCTCTCTCCACTCCCCCAGGATGGCCGCTGTCCATCATCGTCTCCCTACCAGGTGACCTGGGTGAGTCCATTGAGCTGTAGAGTAGGAGTTGCAGCTCCACCGAGATTCCAGGCACAGCTGGCACGTGGGCAGGCCAGAGGCTCCAATCTCTGGAAGTACACCTACAAACTCCAGCATCACATATAGGTTTGAATAGAAGGGACTGATGGACCATGTGCAGAGAGGACTTATTTGAGTCCAACTCTGTCACTCTAAGGAGCACAGATTCCAAAGTAAAGCCCACTGATAAGGCATGAATCTCTGGAGCTATCCCCCTTTATATAGGACCTGGGTGTCTCCAGAGGCCTCAGGGGCCCCTCTGTGTGGGGTGATATCCACTTCGGTGTTCTAGGAGATCCTACTGAGGTGTGCATAAGCATTACCTCTGGGATGACCTCCCGACTCTCTTTGAAGTCTCTTAGCCATGTGAACTCATTTGTCTTTACCTTTTCCCCCTTTTATTCAAGGTCTTTTTCCAGTTGTATTGCCAGTTGGCACTTGGTATTAATCCCTCGTTGCCAGGGAGGCTTATCCCCAGGAGTCATGTCCCACGCTGGGGGGTAGGTAATGCATTCATATGCTGAGTTTGGCTTAGAGAGAGGCCACATTTGAGCAATAAGGAGGTTCTCAGGTGGCAACCTTAGGCACCCCATAACAATAGGCTAAGTTTCAATTACAAGAACAAAGACTCATAATGCTAGTTATCAATAACAAGAACACATCAGTGGACCATCCTCCCTTGCCAGACACTGCCCCTGCACTCGGGAGACTGTTGCTGCTCCCCTGGAGAAAGTGGCAGAGCTCTCCAGGCTGGGAACTCAGCATTCCCTCATCCATTGAGTGACTGTCTACCCACTGTGACCATGCCCCATCCCTTGATCATTTGAACAATTTTATGTATCTTTCATGTATATTCAGATGAACTTACTCCCATGAGACCACTAACCCAGACACCCCCCACCCCAACGATCCTCTGCTGCCCCCACTGTAACCCCTCGGCGATCCAAACCCTCCCCAAAGATGAAGCCCATACAACAGCCAAACACAATCAATAGGAAAGTGAATTAATAATGATAAGCTTAAATGTAAGAGAGAAAATACATGGAAACTCAAAAAAAAAAAAAAAAAACCTAAAAATAAAATAAAATCAAAGGATTGGGACATTCAAAAAAATGGGAAAAAACAAAAAAATTTAAAAAATAACAATAAAAGCTAAAAAATTTATTATTATTGTTTCCTTTTATCACTGCATTATCAGGTGTCCAGTCTGTACCGTGGCACCTTCCCCCTCTCACTCCCCAGTGTCTCCCAAATTTTCATTTAATTTTCAAAGTTTTAGGTCACAGCAAAGTCACACACAGAACACTAGAGACTCTCATATACCCAGCCTCCTCCCCCTTTCCTCACCCCATATTAAAACCTTTTTTTTATGTGGGTGGTAGCATTGTTATAACTGTTATACAGATAGTGAAGCATAGCTACTAAACATTGTCAATGGTTTACAGCATAGTTTATAATTTAGATGGTACAGTTTAATAATTTTTGATGATATTTACCATGTCCTATGTCCATTACTGTAAGGTAATGAAAAACATTTCCCATGACCACTAAATAACTCCTATTTGATCTTTCTGTTCCTTCCTCCTCATCCCCCTGGGGCTCATGACACTCCCCTGTCTTGACTCATTGGATAACAAAATTCATAGTTATATACAACAAGAGGTCTTAACATGCTGATTGTCCTCTCCTATTAGGATCTACCCTGTGCCTAAGAGACACCCACCTGTCTGTTTCTGGGTGAATGGGTCCTCCCAACGATGGGGGTCCATCTTCTTCCCACTCACCGTGTGGGTCTCCACTCCCCAACACAACACATTATGACAGGATGAACACTCACACACTCCCCAGAAGCCTACTCCAGATGCACCTTCTGGAATGCCCCCTCCCCCCAACCTACACCGTAAACCAGTGACACTAACTTGTCATATTGCCATAAGAGCATTCCAACTCCTGCACTCTCAACATCATACCCACAAATCCCGTGTTCACCTAGTCCCCCTCCCATCTCTACCCCCAGTATCCTGGGTACTCTAACCTGCCCTTCCTAATCTACCTACCTGTCAACTCTGCATGACCAAACCCAGTAATATCACTACCCACCTTTCCTATCCTTCAATATGCAACTATACTCTATCACTTTACCATAGATTATGTCCATATGGGTGATGGCTCACAACCTTCTCTTCTCTTTCTCTCCCTTGTTAACCTATCTTTCAGACAATGGTTCTCAGAGATTGCTCACTTTCCTCAATTCAAATCAGTGAGGTCATATACTGTTCATCTTTCAATGCCTGGCTTGCTTCACTCAACATAAGGTCTTCAAGATTCATCCATGTTATTCCGTGTGTTAGCACTTTATTCCTTCTTATAGCTGAGTAATATTCCATTGTATGTATGTACCACATTTTGTTTATCCATTCATCTGTTGATGGGCACCGGGGCTGATTCCAACTTTTGGCAATTGTGAAGAATGCTGCTATGAACATTGGTGTGCATATATCTGTTCGTGTCTTTGCTTTCAGTTCTTCTGGGTATATACCCAGCAGTGGAATCACTGGATCATACTGAAGATCTATTGTTAATTTTCTGAGGAACCGCCAAACTGTCCTCCACAGTGGCTGGACCATTCCACAATCCCACCAGCAGTGGATGAGGGTTCCTATTCCTCCACATCCTCTCCAACACTTATAGTCTGCTGTTTTTTTAATAGCTGCCATTCTGATGGTATAAGATGGTATCTCATTGTAGTTTTTTGATTTGTATTTCCCTAATAGCTAGTGATGTCGAGCATTTTTTCATGTGCTTTTTAGCCATTTGTATTTCTTCCTTGGAGAAGTGTCTTTTCAGGTCAATTGCCCATTTTTTAAAGGGATTGTTTGTCTTTTTATTTTCGAGGTGTAGGATTTCTTTATATACGCAGGATATTAGGCTCCTATCAGATATATGGTTGCCAAATATCCTCTTCCATTGGGTAGGCTGCCTTTTTATTTTCTTAACAATGTCCCTTGAGGTGCAGAAGTCTCTAATTTTGAGGAGATCCCATTTATCTATCTTTTCTCTTGCTGCTCGTGCTTTGGGTGTGAAGTTCATGAAACCATTTCCTATTACAAGGTCCTGTAGATGTTTCCCTATATTATCTTCCAAGGTCTTTATGGTTTTGGCTTTTATATTTAGATCTTTGACCCATCTTGAGTTGATTTTTGTATAAGGTGTGAGATGGTATTCCTCTCTCATATTTTTGGATGTGGATATCCAATTCTCCAAGCACCACTTGTTAAAGAGGCCCTTCTCTTCCAACTGAGTGGGCTTGGTGGCCTTGTCAAACATCAGATGACTGTATATGCGAGGATCTATATCAGAACTCTCAATTCGGTTCCATTGATCAGTATGTCTATCTTTGTGCCAATACCATGCAGTTTTGAGCACTGTAGCTTTGTAGTATGTTTTAAAGTCAGGTAATGTGATATCTCCAACTTCATTTTTCTTTTTCGATATGTCTTTGGCAATTTGGGACCTCTTATCTTTCCAAATATATTTTATAGTTAGTTTTTCCAGTTCCTTAAAATTACAGTGTTGATTTTTATTGGGGTTGTTTTAAATCTGTAGATTAGTTTGGGTAGGATAGACATCTTGATGATGTTTAGTCTTCCTATCCACGAACAGGGAATATTCTTCCATTTATTTAACTCTTCTTTGATTTCCTTTAACAGTGTTGTATAATTTTCTGTATATAAGTCCTTTACATCTTTAGTTAAATTTATTCCTGGTATTTGGTTCTTTTAATTACCATTGTAAATGGTATTTTTTTCTTGATTTCCTCCTCAGATTGCTCATTAATGTTGTACAGAAATGCTACTGATTTTTGAGCATTGATCTTATAGCCTGTGACATTACTGAACTCCTTTATAAGTTCTAGAAGCTTTGTTGTAGATTTCTCAGGGCTTTCTACGTATAGGATCATGTCATCTGCAAATAATTAAATTTTCACTTCTTCTTTTCCAATTTGGATGCCTTTTATATCTTTTACTTGCCTCAGTGCGTGAGTAAGTACTTCTAAGACAATGTTAAATAGGAGTGGTGATAGTGGGTATCTTTGTCTGTTTCCCGATCTCAGAGGAAAGGCTTTTAGGATTTCACCATTGAAAATGATGTTAGTTTTGTGTTTTTCATATATACCCTTTATCATATTCAGAAAGTTTCCTTCTATTCCTATCTTTTGCAGTGTTTTTATCAGGAAAGCGTGCTGTATTTTGTCGAATGCTTTTTCTGCATCTATAGAGATGATCATGTGTTTTTTTTCTTTCAATCTGTTTATGTGGTGTATTACATTGATTCATTTTCTTATATTGAACCATCCTTGCATACCCAGGATGAAACCTACTTGGTCATGGTGTATAATCCTTTTGGTATGTTGTTGAATGCAATTAGCAAGTATTTTGTTGAGGATTTTAGCATCTAGGTTCATTAGAGAAATTGGTCTGTAATTTTCCTTTCTTGTGGTATCTTTGTTTGGTTTTGGTATTAGGGCAATGTCGGCATTGTAGAATGAGTTAGGCAATATTCCTTCTACTTCTATTTTTTGGAAGAGCTTAAGCAGAATTGGTGTTAGGTCTTTCCGGAATGTTTGGTAGAATTCAGCTGTGAAGTCATCTGGTCCTGGGCTCTTCTTAGTTGGGAGGTTTTTGATGACTGAGTCTATTTCTTTACTTGTAATTGGACTGTTGAGTTCATCAATTTCTTCTTTCATCAATGTAGGCTGTTTGTGAGTTTGTAGAAACTTGTCCATTTCCTCTAAATTATCATTCTTGTTCGCATATAATTTTTCAAAGTATCCTCTTATGATACTCTTTATTTCTGTGGGGTCAGTGTGATAGCCCCTTGCTCATTCCTTATTTTGTGTTCTCTCTTTTTCATGTGTTTTGAATGAGTTCTCTCTTTTTCTTTGTTAGTCTGGCTAAGGGTTTGTCAATTTTATTGATCTTCTCAAAGAACCATCTTTTGGTTTTGTTAATTGTTTCTAGTGCTTTCTTATTCTCTATTTCATTTAGTTCTGCTCTAATCTTTGTTATTTCCTTCTTTCTACTTCCTTTTTGTTTAGTTTGTTGTTTTTTTCCAATGCCTCCAAGTGTGCAGTTAGGTCTTCAATTTTAGCTCTTTCTTCTTTTTTAATATATGTATTTATGGCTGTGAACTTCCCTCTCAGGACAGCTTTCACTGCATCCCAGAGGTTTTGATATGTTTTGTTGTCATTTCCATTAGTTTCAAGGTAGTTACTGATTTCTTTTGAGATTTCCTCCTTGACCCACTGTTTGTCTAAGAGTGTTTTGTTTAACTTCCATATCTTTGTGACTAATCTGTTTCTCTGGCCCTTAGTGATTTCCAATTTCATTCCATTGTGGTCAGAGAAATTACTTTGTATAATCTCAATCTTTCTGAATTCATTGAGAGTTGTTCTGTAGCCTAGCATGTGGTCTATCTTGGAGTATGTTCCATGTGCACTCGAGAAGAATGTAAATCCTGCTCTATTTGGGTGTAATGTTCTGTATATGTCTATTAAGTCCAGGTCCTCTAATGCATTGTTCAGAGTCTTTGTTTCTTTATTGATTCTAAGTCTAGATCTTCTGTCTAATGATGATAATGGTGTATTAAAGTCTCCCACTATAATTGTAGAGGTATTTATTTCTCCACTTAGTTTTTCCAGAGTTTGCCTCATGTATTTTGAGGCACCCCGATTAGGTGCATAAATGTTGATGATTGTTCTCTCTTCTTGAGATATTACCTCTTTTACTAATATATAGTGTCCATCTTTGTCTCTTATAATAGTTTCACATTTAAAGTCTATTTTGTCTGATATTAGAATAGCTAATCCTGCCCTTTTTTGGCTATTGTTAGCTTGTAAAATGGTTTTCCAGCCATTCACTTTCAGCCTCCTTGAATCCCTGGGTCGAAGGTGGGTTTCTTGTAGACATCATATAGATGGATCATATTTCCTTATCCATTCTGCCAATCTGTGTCTCTTGATTGGTGAATTTAATCCATTAACATTCAGTGTTATTACTCATAACGAATTTCTTACTTCAGCCATATGTTCTTTGGGTTAATGTATGTCATATGTTGTTTTGTTTCTGTTTTTGTCTTTTTAGTTGTTTTTAAACTCTCCTCCATCTCTCTCTCCCTTGTTTTTTCCTTTCAACTTGTAGAACTTCCTTTAGTATTTCTTGAATTGCATGTTTCTTATTGGCATACTCTCTTAATTTCTGTTTATCTGTGAATATTTTGAACTCTCCATCATTTTTGAATGCCAGTTTTGCTGGATAGAGAATTCATGGCCAGAACTTTTTTTCTTTTAGTACTTTGACTATGTCATACCACTGTCTTCTTGCCTCCATGGTTTCAGATGAGAAATCAGCACTTAGTCTTATTGTATGTGATGGTTCTCTTTTCTCTTGCTGCCTTGAGTATTTTCTCTTTGTCTTGAGCATTGGACATTTTGACAAGTATATGTCTTGGTGTTGGCCTGTTGGGATTTAAACTGTTTGGGGTGCACTGTGCTTCCTGGATCTGCACATCCATCTCTCTCAGTATGGTTGGGAAGTTTTCAGCCATTATTTCCTTCAACACTCCTTCTGTTCCCTTTCCCTTCTCTTCTCCTTCTGGGATGTCCATAATGCTTATGTTTGTGCATTTTATGTTGTCAGTTAAATCCCTGAGTCCCTGCTGGATTTTTTCTCTCTTTTTGTCTATCTGTTTTACTATCTGTTTGATTTCAGATGTATTATCTTCCACATCACTAATTCTTTCTTCTGCCTGTTCAAATCTGCTGTTATGTGAATTCAGTGTCTTTTTTATTTCTTGGATTGTTCCCTTGATCACCTTCATAGCCGTTATCTTTTTATGTATGTTTACAATTTCTTCATATGTTCTCCCAGTGTCTTCTTAATATCCTTAATCTCTTCCTTCACTTCATTTAGTTGGTCCATGATATTTGTTCAGAAATGTTTGATTAGTTGTTCGATGTTCTGCATCTCTTCCTGGTTTTTAGTTTGTTCATTGGACTGGTCCATGTCTTCCTGTTTCTCAGTGTGCTTTGTAATTTTTTGTTGCCCTCAAGTCATCATTTTATCTTGATGGATTTATTCAGTTGATTATGTTCTCTCTCTGCTCTAGAGTTTTATTTAGCTGGTGGTTCTGTGTGTGTGTGTTAAGTTTTCTCTTTGACACTTTTTCTTCTTATTTTATATCCTTGGTTTTTTCTATGTTCCCTTGAAGGCAAAAGATTAGTGCCAGAGGAATTGAAAGATGTGAGAAAGGAAGAAGGATAATAGTAATATTGATAAAAGTTAGAAGAGGGGCCATATAAGACTTAGTGAAATGAATATTTAGCTCATGTAGGCAGTGTAGAGTAATAGGAAAAAAAGTGGAGTACCTACAGTGGACTGGGAAACCATATAGAAGAATATATATATAATGATTTAGAAGGCTAGAATGATGAGCAGGGAGAGAAAGAGTAAAGAAAGGGCTGAAAGGGCAAAGTTAAAATTAATAAAAAAAGAAGAAAACAGAATAGATAGAATAGAAATTGACATCCTTAAGTTGTGGGCTAATGAAAAAAAAATGTGGTATGTATGAACCACAACAGAAAGCAGAAGGTGGAAAGAGGAAGGAAAGAAAAGAGGGAGCTGGGAGACAAAATCAATATAGACAGAGAATGGGAAATCACTGAAGAAGAAGCACAGCAAAGAAGAGACAAGCTAGGAGCACCTAATTAAAAAAAAAAAAAAAAAAGAAAGAAAGAAACAAAAAAGAAGGGGGGAGGAAAGAGGAAAGAAAAGCAAGAGACAGCTAATAAACAGAGAAAACCCAAACAACCACACAAGCAAGCAGTCAAACAAATCTAAGGAAGAACAGTGCTCCTTCTTGGGCCCTTGTGGAACCTCTCAGCCTGCTTTTGTTTATCAATTAATTGCCCTGCAAGGTTCTATCTGCAGGTTTTGAGGCAGGTTTTAGCTATTACACTAAATTAAAAAGAAAAATTCATTTTTTATTTTTTAAAATGACTGTCTTATTCTTTTTTTTTTTTTTGGCGAAATAAGGGACCCAAAAGAAGTCCTCTTCTAGACCACCCCCTTCACCGAGGGGACCCTAACTAGGTTCATGGAAACTAATCAAGCACTTCCCGCTTCCTAGCTTCCCCAGGGAGCTGAATCTCTGATGCTTGTCCATGCAGAATGATAAAATTGGCTGTCTCCACCCCCTCTGGAGCCAAGCCTCAGTGTCACTGGGCTGCTGGGTAAATCGGGCTTCCTCAGTAGAATCGCCTCTCCCCTCAGCCTGGCGCTACTTCAAGCTAGCTGTTCTGCTCCCCGAAGCTATGAGGGGGTCCAGGCAGCCAATTCCTCAGAAAGGAAACCCCTCCCCACCTTCTGTCAGAACCCTCCCACTCACAGAGAATGCTCCCTTCTCACCGGGTTGCCGGCAGGAGTTGGGGCATATCCCTGGGCAGGTAGGTAAATCAACTTCCTCAGCAGATTCGCCACTCCCCTCTGCCTAGTGCTGATTCAAGCCAGCTATTTTGTTCCCCAAAGCTGCAAGGGGTTCCAGGCAGCCAAATCCACAGAAAGGAAACCCCTCTCAACCCTTCGCCAGGACCCTCCCACTCTCGGAGAATGTTCCCTCTCACTGGGTTGCTGGCGGGAGTCATGGCTCAAACCAGCCTTTTTCCCTGAGGGTGGCACTCAGCTGTCTGTGTTAACCTCCACGGGCAGGGTTAAAACTCACGAATCTCTACCGAGCAATCCATGCCATCGAGCTGCTTCCAGGTAGATGTCTCACTCTGCCTCTCACTCTGTGTGCCCACAGCACAGATCCCTGGGCAGGACCCTGTCCCCAATCAGCCATCCTCAGAGGGCAAGTCAGCGAGTGCCCTCCTAAACCCATGCCATCTTGTCTCCCTATCATCTACCCACTCTTAATTATTCTTGCTGCTGCTGTCCTCAGTAACTACCCATCTTCACACCCATTCGCTACTTGCCTCATACACACTCACTCTTCACTACCTCCCCCTCACCCACACAGTCTCACTTTTTACCAGTTTCCTCACACTCACTTGCTACCTATACCAACTCTGTACCCACTTAACACCTACCCAGCACCTAACCCTTGCCCCATATCTATTCATTGCCAACTCACTCACTTCCTCCTCCCTACCAACTTCTGCCATTTGCCAATTATCCCTGCCCCAACATTAATTACTTTCACAACTTATCCTCTTTTCCCAATGGATAATTATTTACTTATCAATTCAATCTTCTATCTATCTATATAATCTACTATCTATCTATCTGTCTTCTATCTATGTATCTATCTATCTTCTTCATCCATCTTTCCTTCCTTCCATCCATCCATCCATCCATCCATCCATCCATCCATCCATCCATCC
>JAKSZT010053798.1:11653744-11675684 GCA_026826555.1 Tolypeutes matacus | reverse complement strand
TCCATCCATCCATCCATCCATCCATCCATCCATCCATCCATCCATCCACCATCCATCCATCTTCCTTAGCATTTTAATGGGTAATTAGGGAAAGGGCAATTTACTCTGTCAGCTAGTCAATGTTTTAAAACAGGACTCCAATATTATACTTATTTATTTAAAATTGCTTGTGAGTGAACCACAGAGGCTTTTGCATATCATGAGTTAATGTCTTACACTCCAGAAATATTCTCTTTTTTCTGTTATCCTATGTAAGTCTCATGCAAACATACTCAAGATGTGGGCAGAACCATGCTCTTATGGTTGGTTGGAGAGTCACATGTAGAACATACTATGGCCATGAGTTTTAAATTATAAACTTTTAAAATGTTATTTTGAAAATGATTTAGTACTAGTAACATCCTTTTGTCATGTGATGATTATAAGTAAATGATTGTTAAAATTGTTTAAATTATTGGTTATTTCCTTTTTTATTAGAAAAGTTGTGGGTTTATATAACAATCATGCATAAAATACAAGATTCCAATATACCACCCTATTTTTTTTTACTTTATTTTGTACATTTAATAATTGAAAATATAAACAATTAAAAACTAAAAAGTAAACACAGATGACTAAATATATACATTTTTCAATTAAATGTAATGGATACATATAAATTTTTTTTAAAATCAAACAATATGTTACACAATATATTTGGTTCATAGTAACACATTCATACAGTATTTGTCCTTTTGTGTCTGGCTTGCTTCACTCAACATAATGTCCTCCAGATTCATCCATGTTGCCATATGCTTTACAACTTCATTTCCTCTTATAGTTGCATAATATTCCATCGTGTGAACAGACCATCCATTCGTCTGTTGATGGACACCTGGGTTGTTTCCAACTTTTGGCAATGGTGAATAATGTTGCTGTGAATATCGATGTGCAGATGTCTGTATGTGCCACTGCTCTCAGTTCTTCTGGGTATATACCCAGCAGTGGTATTGCAGGGTCACATGGCAAGTCTATATTCAACTTTTTTAGGAACTGCCAAACAGTCCTCCAAAGTGGCTGTACCATTCTGCATTCCCACCAACAGTGAAGAAGTGTTCCTATCTCTCCGCATCCTCTCCAACATTTGTAGTTCTCTGTCTTTTTAATAGTGGTCACTATTGTAGTTTTGATTTGCATTTCCCTAATCATGAGTGATGTTGAACATTTCTTCATGTGTTTTTTTGCCATTTGTATTTTTCTTTGGAGAAATGTCTAATTCAAGTCTTTTGCCCATTTTTTAATTGGGTCATTTGTCTTTTTATTGTTGAGTTGTAACATCTCTTTATATATCCTGGATATTAAACCCTAATCAGATATGTGATTTACAAATATTTTTTTCATTGAGTTGGGTGCCATTTCACCCTTCTGACAAAGTTCTATGAGGTGCAAAAGTGTTTACTTTTGAGGAAGTCCCATTTATCTATTTTTTCTTTTGTTGCACGTGCTTTGGGTGTAAGGGCCAAGAAACCACCACCTACTGCAAGGTCTTGAAGATGTTTCCCTATATTTTATTCTAGTAGTTTTATGGTCCTGGCTTTTATATTTAGATCTTTGATACATTTTGAGTTGATTCTTGTATAGGGATCACCCTATTTTTAACACCTTGCATTGGTATGGTACATTTATTACAATTGGTAAAAGCACACTTCTATAACTATAATACTAACTATAGTCCATGGTTTAACTTAAAGTTCACTGTGTTGTGCAGTTCCATGGATTGTTTTATTAAAAATTTATTCTAGTAAAATATAACCTAAAATTACTCCTTTTAACCATATTCAAATACATAATTCAGTGCTATTTATTACATTCACAAGGTTGTGCTACATAATCACCATCGCCAAACCATTTCCATAGTCTCAAATAGAAACTTTCTACATTTTAAGCCTTAATATGTTATAGTATAAATAAATGATTGTTTAAAAAAGTTTAAAATATTATTTCTTTGCTTTGGCCTAAGCCATATTGTTGAAGTGTATCATAAATAATCATTTGAAGGCCTGATGCTAATTATAAAGAGGTGGAAGTATCCAGGCAGTCTTTCTCCCTTCCCTTAGGAATTGAAAAAAAATTTTTTAAAGCAAAATAGTTTGATCCAGACATTAAAAATAGACTCCTTTAAAATTTTTTTTGTTTATTTTATTTTATTTTGAAAGAAGCTTTAGATTACATAAATGTTACATTGAAAATATAGGGGATTCACATTTACTCCACCTCTTCCCATCCCAAACTTTTCCTTATTAACAAAATATTTCATTAGTGTGGTACATTTGTTACAATTGATGAACACATTTTGAAGCATTGCTACTAACCATGGTCTATAGTTTACATTATAGTTTCCACTTTGCACTGCACAATTTTATAGGTTTTGACAAAATGTATATTGGCCTGTATCCAATGCCATGCAGAACAATTCCAATGTCCCCCAAAATGCCCCATGTTACATAAATCCTCCCCTCTCCCTCCCCTCAGAACCTCTGGTGGCCACTGCCTTTATATCAATGTTACAAGTTCTTCCATTGCTAGAATAATATGTCTACTTTAGTCCATAGTTGCATTTCCCCCCTTAGGTTTGTTCATTCCTCAATCTTGAGGATTTCGGGATGGTGATGCCCACTCTGCTTCTGATTGAGAGGGAACTTAGATCCCATAGGGCAGATGGATGAAACTGTCTTGTTTGCAGTTGTAGATACTGTTTTTTGGGATGGGTATTGTCCATCATCATCCTTTTGTTAGTTGTCCTGGATGAGTCCAGTGAACTGGAGAGTAGGTGCTGGCTGCAACTCTGCTGAGATTCAGGACTCAACCAACGCAGGAACAGACCAAAGATTTAAGAAAAATAGACTCTCCTTTAATTTCTTTTTCTTGGCTGTTTGTGGAATAAACTTACTGATTTCCCTTTTTTTTTTTTGTTTGTTTGTTTGTTAAGTCTCTTTTGGCTTTTGGTAAATAAAATTTAGACAGCCTTTAGTTGAGAAGATCCAAAATATTTAGACTACAATTTATTGTGCCAATTGTCTCTTGTAAAAGTCCTTTCTATTCACTCCCTCTTCCTCACGGATTGTGCAATGTTGAGTTGGTAGAGGGATTTCTTTTGAACATGGTTCTTATAAAAATGTTTGCATTTGAGAGGGGCTAATCATGTTGTGGTCCTGGCTCTCACACAGCTGTTTGAGATGATACCTCATGCAAGAGAGAATAACCTCTTTCAGGCTCAATTACCTTTCTATTTTTATTATGTAACCTAGGACTGGAGATCATAATTATAGACTCATAATTTAGAGGAATGGATTCTAAGTCCCTTACACATACTGACAGATTTGATAAAATTAGCTTTATTTAAAAGTTGTAGTCAGTTTCAGAAGAATTTACCAGAGAAAATTCTAACATTAGTGATTTATATCAAAGTGTAAAACAAGAGGTGAAATATTATTTTCAGGTTAAGGGGGAATTAGTTTTCTTTACAAGAGTTCTAAAGAAAATGTCATAAGCCCTCAAATTTGACGAAATATTTCAGAGTTGGTTGCTTACCCTGCACCTGTTTGGAATCTCTTTATGAGTCTGATAGTTTTGTGATTCTGGGATTCATTCACAGCACATCTGCTCCAAGGTTTTGTCCTTGAGTTTCAATAAGCATTGTCCCTCCAGGTGTCATCCTATAGCTCTTCAACTACTCACCCACCTAATAAGCATTGATTAAAAGCTAAAAATACGTACATTTCATATCGCAAAAAATATGGTATTGCAAAAAAGTCTATAGCACATAATTTCACACTGCCTGTAATTATTTTTGGTTCACAAGCTATAAAGAATGCCGTTCTGCCAATTTCTAGAAATGCATAATTCCAAATCACATGATCCTCTTGAAGTTTTTAAAAATGATTATTGGTAGTGATATTTTTTTGTCTTCACATGGTGCTAAGATAACAAAGACAGGAAATGTAGTGTTATATATATCTGAGAAAGTTAGAATTTATTTACTTGGGTGTAGAGTGACCAACCATCCTGGTTTTCCTGGAGCTGAGTCTGCTAGGACTTGGGATTTTCAGCCCTAAAATCAAGATGGCTGGGCACCCATTTCCATCACTGTTGTCTCTTTCCTCCATCCCTCCTTATGCTCCCAAACCATCCAGCATTATCTTGATGGGAAAAGCCACCCATATAGTGAGATCTAAACTTAATGTTGTTTAAATATGGGGATTAGCTCTAAACATCTGCATAGCACTTGTCACTCGCAGTGTTCGTTTTTTTCTCCTGCCTCATTTATCTAATGATTCAATTAGATTCATATTTGGTTTTGATCTTTATGACTGGACTTAAATCTGGGTTGACTTTTTTAACAACCCAGTTCTCTGCTGGGACTAGAATAAAGCTGTTAAAACCACCGAGCTTGTCAAGCCCTAAAACCTGTATCACCCTTTCCAATAAAGCTTTACCTCCTTCTGAAGCCCCCTCTGCCAGGAGGATTAGTGCTAGGGCTGCAGTAATCCCAGAAGCCATGGGGACTGTAAACCTGGCTTTCATCAGTCCTTGCGCCTTGAATTTCTGCATCTAACCAATTTCCTAGTTGAACCTTTTCCTTTACCTCAGTGGTTCTCAAACTCTATGCCCAGAGGAATCTCCTGGGCAGTTTCTTAAACACAGCTTTCTGGGCTTCATCTCTGGAGATTCTCTTTCAGGAGTTCACAGAGGGGTCCATGGGTTTGCAGTTTCTAACACGCTCTCAGATGAAACTGATGTTCTGGGTCCAGGGACACACTCTGAGAGCCACTGTTTTGAATCAAACCTTATCCAGAGGAAGAACCTCTCTGTGGACAGTGGGTTGGTTTATTTCCCAACCTCAATCAAGCGGGTCTTCACGTTCTTTCCTTCTCATTGGCTTGTTTTGGCTGCTGTGGTGCCAGCACTCCAAGGTGCTCACATAAAACTGCTGGCAGAGAGGTTGGGCGACTGCTTAGGGGTGGACGTTTCCCTTTTAAAATAGCCTTTTACTTCATTTACCATAGAACCTTTTTCAAATTTTAATTTTTACCTGAACCTCCAGAGACAGGTACACATTTATCAGATTAATTCGGCAGCTGAAAGAGATTTAAATTCATTCAGTGTTCTTTACAAGTTTCTTCATTGCATTTTTACCGAATCTAACAATGTGAAGTAGTACAAAATGCAAAAATTCGCCCAGAGTAGTTCTTGGCTCTGTGGCACACCCTTGAATGCCTTAGTGGATTGAGCCTGAGGTTAATAAACTGGTTATAAATAAGGCTCACGAAGTGTTTTTATTTTCCCTCTCAATTTGAATTCTGAGAGTATGTATAAGGTAGAGAAAAGTAGTCCAAAGCTAACATTATGGAGTGGAAGAATGTGTGACTGAAAGAAAAAAAAAAAACAAACCTCTTAATATTTTATTGGTAATATTGTCAGCTGTGGGAAATTTTAGCCAGAATTCCATCAGCAGTGAAAGACACGAAATAGCTCTGAGGCTTGCTGAGGTAGGTGGGATTCCTTGTGTTTCTTCCTGAGGACAGCTTTTATAACGTGGGACTTTTCTTTCATGGTTTGCAAGGTAGGAAATGTATATATAGAACAGCTGTTAAAAAGGTTTAACACTAAAAAAAGAGGAGATTTATTCCTCCATTCATATTTCTGATTCAGAACAAATAAAAAATCCCCCAAATAACAATAAACTGGATATTGTAGGAGGATATTATTCTTCTTAGGCCAAAAAGAAAATAAAAACATAATCATAGCTTATAGAGAAAATGAAATTAATGAGAAGGCTATATAAAAAAATTTAGAGTTTGATATTTTATTCACTATCTTGACAACTTTTCAATGTTAATACAGGCTCCATGATTTTTTTTCTTAATGTTTTAAAGTAAACTTTATTTTGATATATTTGTAGATTCACATGCAGGGATAAGAAATAATATAGAGAAATCCAGTGGACAGTTTGCCCAGTTTCCCCCAATGAAAAACTAGTAAAATACCACAACCACAAGATACAGAGGATTTCCATCACCACAGTGAGCCCTCCTGTTGCCCTTTTATAGCCACACCCACTTCTCTCATTCTCCCACTCACCTCCTTTACTGACAGCCACTAACCTGTTCTCTATTTCTATTAAGTTGTCATTTCAATAAAATATAAGTGAGATCATGCAGCATGTGATCTTTTGATGTCAGCTTTTTTCATTTAGCATGGCACCCTTGAGATTGCAGCATGTGTCATGGTTTGTTCCTTTTCACTGGTGGGTAATTGACTATGGTGTGGATGTATAACCATTTAATCACTCACCTCTTGAGGGACAGCTGGTTGTGTCCATACTTTAGCTGTTACAAATAAAACTGCTATAAACATAAAAAAAAAAAAAAACGTATAGAATTTGGTCAAATTCTGAAGCCTAAAATGCTTTTGTGAAAGGGAGAAAATAATTGAACCAAGTATTCATGATAAGTTAGGGAAAAAAGATTTTGATCAAGATGCTAGATTATGTCCATGGTTTGATACATCCCATATCCTCAACCCCAATTGGTAATGGAGAAAATATAAGAAGAGAGAACAAGGAACTGTGCTGATGGCAGATGCTGCTGGACTGAGGTTCTGGGTACAGGCAGTGATGGGTGGCTTAGTACATGTTGAGTAGAGAGGAATAATCGAGATTAGGGATTCTGGAGCCAGAGTCACAATTTGAAGCCAGCGTAAGGGCTGAGCCTTCTTGTTCATGAGAAAAGATAGAAAAAAAAAAAAAGGTCTAGGTTGATAGGAAAATTTTGTCCTAGCAAGGCAGCTAGATGAAGGCATAGCTTCAAGTCCATACCTGAACCAAGCTGCCTGGTGCTTTATTGACCAAATAGCATTAACCACAATATAGTTATCCTAGGAGCACTAAATCTACCTCCTTGTAAATTGATATCTTGGGGACTGGGTGGAAGCAAACACAAGATCGCAAGATAGGAAGAGGTATCTAGAGGAACAAGAAAGAGAAAATAAAAACAAAACAAATCTTTCCCACAACACAACCCTGTGAAAATTTATAAAATGAATAAAACTTTAAAGACAAAAAATCAGACAAAATTAGCAATTGTAATATTAAATTTACCCCAGATAAAATTAATTAGATGGAGTTGTTTGAGAAATATTTACCATAAATTATGTTTAAGATGCTAAAAAGGTAAAGGTTTAGCAGCTATAAGAAGGTCAATACTATATTAAAACATGCAAAAAATAAACTAAGAAAAGGAAGATAAATAAAAGAACCTTAGAAATAAAAACTTAGAAATCAAACAATTTTTAAAAACTAGATGGGTTAGCTTTTAGACAAGGCACAATTGAAAAGTGAAATAGTGAACTAGAAGATAGTACTGAGAAATTATCTCAGATCACTACTGAGAGAGCTAGAACCATACATGTGAAAGAATAGTTTAGAAACATGACAAATGGACTGAGAATGTCCTGCATATATTTGACGAGAGTTCCAGAAGAAGAGAAGAGAAGGAATGATAAAGAGGCAATCACGTTGTTTATGTGGGAGGGTGTGGCAGGTGTGGAGAGTGGAGCATATGGGAATCCTTATATTTTTTGTGTAACATTTACATAATCAAAGTATCTTAAAAAAAAAATAAAACAGATAAATACACAGGAAAAAAAAGATGCAATCAACGTACCATCCACATATAAAATACTATTAATAGGGGAAGGGGGAAGGAGGGGAGGATGTTGGGTGTACGAGAGTCCCCTGTATTTGGTATGTCACTTTGCTGTAATCTAAAACTTCTTTGAGGAAAAAATGAAAAAAAGTAAGACACTGGGGCAATAAATAGAAGAAAATGTCACTGTACATATATAGGGCAACGGATCTTACAGTGATGAAAGGCAAAATGTCAAAAAGGTTTTTAAAAATATTTTTTCATTATTTTTTATTATCCCACATTTTAATTTAATTTTTATTTTTTTTGTATTTTATTTCTTATTTTTAAAACAATGATGACTTCATTTTCTTATAAATTGTATTTGGCTATTTTATTGGCTTCATTTTTGAAGAAGTTTTGGATCACAGAAGGGTTACAACTGTGGGAAGGGGAGGATCATGGGTGTGGGATGTCAGTGATGGCAGATATATGGGAGGAAGCTCACCTGGGCATACATGTAAGGCATATAAATGTGTTCAAATATTCATGCGGCATCATCATGGTGGGTGGAGATCCACACAATAACTGAAGGAATATCAAATTCCCATCCTAGAGAGCTCTTCTACATTCTCTAATGGATCAGCAAGAATCCCCAAGTACAGGGCAATAACTAGTGAAGGAGGATGGTCTATTGATGGGCCCTTGAGATTGATGACTGTGCATATGAATCTTTACTCTTGAAATTGAAACTTAGCTTAGTATTATAGGGTGCCTAAGAGTTGCCTTCTGGGAATCTCCTTGTTGCTCAAATGTGGCCTTTCTCTAAGCCAAATTCACCATATAAATACATTATCTTCCCCCCAACATGGGACATGACTTCTGGGGATGAGCCTCCCTAGCACCTGGGATTACAACCAAGTGCCAACTAGCAATGCAGCTGGAAAAAGACTTTGACCAAAAGGGGGAAAGGGTGAAGACAAATGAGTTTATGTGGCTAAGAGACTTCAAAGTGAGTCGGGAGGCCATTCCAGAAGTTACACTTATATGTCTCAGCAGGATCTCATTGACTGCCAAAGTAGATACTACCCCCAAATAGAGGGACTCCTGAGGGCTCTGGAGACATCCAGACACTATAGTCAGGGCGGATAGCTCCAGAGTTTGGTGCCTTGCCAGTGGGCCTTACTTTGGAATTTATGCTCCCCAGTGTGACAGAGTTGGTCTCAGTTGTGGTTTCCTTACACATGGCTCTTCTGTCCTATCTGAACCTATAATTAGTACTAGAGTTGGTATGTGTATGTCCAAGAGACTTAAATCTTTGGGCTGTCCATGTGCCAGCTGAGCCTTGAATCTCAAAAGAATTGCAACACCTGCTCTCCAGTTCATTGGTCTCACTCAGGACAACTAACAAGGAGGTGATGATGGACAACTACCATACCAAGGAACTGAGAGAGTCTACAACTGCAAGCAAGAGACTCCCATCCATTGGCCTCATGGGATTGCAGCCCCCTCTCAATTAGAGGTGGAGTGGACATCACCATCGCAGAATCCTCAGGATTGGGGAATGAACTATGAACTAAAGTAGACTTACTGGTATTCTACTATAGAAATACTATGAATAAGTCTATATATAAACTTATATATAAACAGTGGAAGAAATTATATCATTGATGTGGAGGCAGTGGCCACTGGAGGTTCTGAGGGCAGGGAGAGGGAAAAACAGGTGTAATACAAGGGCATTTTCGGGACTTGAGAATTGTCCTAATGACATTGCAATGACAGATGCAAGCCATTATATATCTTGCCATAACCTATAAAATTGGGTGGGAGAGAGTATAAACTACAATGTAAACTTTAATCCATGCTTAGTGGCAGTGCTCCAAAATGTGTTCATCAATTGCAATGAAGGTATCTCATTAATGAAGGATGTTGTTAATGTGGGAAAATGTGGGAGATGTGGGGAGTGGGGCATATGGGAATCCCCTATATTACTTAATGTGACATTGAAAAAAAAAAACTACTACTACAACAACAAAAAGAAGCAATATCTTAAGAGAAAACTTTTCAGAGAGTCCTTAGGTCAACAGAGCAGTCTAAGCTCTCCAACATAGATCAAGAAAAGCAAATCCACATCTAGATGCATAAGAAGCTGCAGGGCACCAATGACATCACGAATATCTGAAATGCATCTGGAGAAAAAAGACCCATCATCTACCAAGGGATGAGCTTTGCACTGACAGCAACAGCAGGCAATATTCATGGAAATGGGGATGCTAATTTCAAAGAGCTGATGTGGCCAATACAAACTGGATGCTGGGAAGACTGATTTAAAGAATGCAATTGTTGCCAATTCAGTTGCTCTCCCACTCTCACCCTATAATCTTTTTTAAAGATTAAAAGTAAATTTCCTTGAATATATTTGGAAATCACATGTCCGATGAGGGTTTAATATCCAGGATATATAAGGAGAGGTTACAACTCAACAATAGAGAGACAAACAATCCAATTAATAAATGGGCAAAAGAGTTGAATAGACATTTGTCCAAAGAAGAAACACCAATGGTAAAAAAAAAAACCAAATGAAAAAATGCTCAACATCACTAATGATTGGAGAAATGCAAATTAAAACTACCATGAGATATCATTTCACACCTATCAGAATGGCCACTATTAAAAAGACAGAGAACTAAGTGTTGGAGAGGATGTGGAGAGATAGGAAGACTTATTCACTGTTGGTGTGAATGCAGAATGGTGCAGCAACTGTGGAGGACTCTTTAGCAGTTCCTAAGGAAGTTTGAATATAGACTTGCCACATGACCCTGCAATACCACTACTGGGAACAGAGCAGTGACATGAACAGACATCTGCACACCGATGTTCATAACAGCATTATTGACGATTGCCAAAAGTTGGAAACAACCCAGGTATCCATCAACCAATGATGGATAAACAACCTGTGGTGTGTTCACACAATGGAATAATATTCCATAATAAGATGGAATATTATGCAGCTGCAAGAAGAAATGAAGTCATAAAGCATATGACAACATGGATGAACCTGGAGGACATTATGTTGAGTGAAGCAAGCCAGACACAAAAGGACAAATACTGTATGATTGTGTTGCTATGAGCTAAATATATTGTGTAACATACCATATGATTCAAAAAATTTTTTTATGTAAAAGTAAATTTCCTCTTTCCCAATGAGCAGGTCTATGATTAGGTTAATAAAATTTTTATGGGCACTTTAAGACATGAAACACATTTCTAAACTAGTACCAAGATATCCAGTCCCATCCATAGTTGAAGCTTCTAATTTCATTCAGTTACATCATTCTCCCTCATCTCACCTGAGGATGCAGGAGAGGAGGTACTTAGGGGAACAGGAAAATTTTACTGGGCTTGGTCAAAGCTGGTTCTGAGCTTTCTAGACCTGAGCAAAGTTTGGAGTTGACTCGCCTGGACCTCTGACCCACATGAGTTCTGTGTGTTGTTTAGCCACCTTCCTTCACTGCTCTTCTCTCTTCTACAGCTCCTTCACTCATCTGTCCTCTGTCCTCTAAGAATTGTGGTCCATCTTCAGCTGCTGGTGCTGATAGCCCATCTAGGAAGCCTTATAGACAAGACCTCAGAGGACTTCATGCCAGCTCTCCCCTAGACATAGCCCACATTGGGTCCCTGGGGAATATTTTTACTTTCCTTTGTTCTGGTAAATTCTGGGAATGCAGCCAGCTATTACTAACGCAGTTACCGCTCCCTCAACGTTTCTGTCAGCAGCTAACCTGCTTATCTCCAGTCTTTCAGATTTCACAGGCTGGCTTTACAAGCCAGCCCACTGTGTCTACCACACTTTACAGCTGATGTATTTTGCTTTCCAAGTTATCCAACCGGAGCTGGAGCTGAGGAGCTCCACCTCACCTGCTTTAGTTTCTCCAGCGGCTAAAACAAGTACCTTGCAATAAGTTGACTTAAACAACAGCAATTTATTGTCTCACAGTTTTGAGGCTAGGAGAAGTTCATAATCAAGGTGTCATCAAGGTGATGTTTTCTCCCAGGAGACGGTGGAGTTGTGGGCTGGCTGTGGGTGATCCTTGGTCCTGGGCTTTTCTGTCACATGGCAGCCTCTCCTAGCTTCTCTGGGTTCCACTGACCACCTGCTTCTTCCTGTGGCTTTCTCTTTATGTGTCTATATTTTGTTTTGCCTATAAAGGACTCCAGTAATAGTATTAAAACCCATCCTCATTTGGTTGGGTCACACCTTAACTGAAGCAGCCTCATCAAAAGAGCCAACTTGTAATGGGTTTGCAGCTACAGGAATGGATAAAGATTAAGAACATGTTTTCCAAGTTACAGAGCTCCAAGCCACCATCCCACCATTGCCCTTGGTGGGATAGAATACAGCACAGCATTGTCTAAAGATAACATTCCTCTCACTGTTGCTTACATAATCTCAGAAAAGGGTCCATGTTACTCAACCATTGTTTAGCTATTCATTTGAAAATGTATACATCTTAGATGGTCGTCTGTATTACAACTCACTTTATACCTCGGTGCCTCAACTGAATTTTCCTGTGGGCAGCCTATTATACCAACTAAATTATCATTCAAGAATAGGGGCACAATATAGACCTTTCAGATTAAAAAAGACTCAGAGAATTGACAGCCTACACATCCTTTTAAAAAATACAAAGAGGTATTTCAACAAGAAGGAAAATTAACTCGGAGGGAACGTTGGGTATAATGTGTACAGAAATTAATAAACTATGGGAGAAATTTAATTATTACATTTATTTTTAAATTTAGTTTTATCGAAGTTATCCAGGACATAATAAAAAGTCAGCTAGTTCTACAGGGCTTTATTCTTTATTTTAAATGCAACAGTTCCCTTCTCCTCCACTGTCTAGGCACACACTTATTAATCTTATCCAGTACCATTGCTTTAAAAAAATCAAATATGCCCTAGAATTTACAAATGAAAATTTGTAGCTTAGACTGCTCTGCTGAATTCTAGACAGGCCTATCTAATTGCCTCCACCTAACAACTGCACTTATATGTCTAATAAACATAGACTTAGGTTCAAAACAGAATGCTTGATTTTCCTCTCCAAACCTGCATCTCTCCCACTCTTCCTCCTATCTGTTAAAAAAAAAAAAAAAAAGCAAAAACACAAACAGCCGGAGGCTACTGCACGACCAGACCCGTTAAGTCTGCTCTTTTTTTTTTTTTTTTAATTTATTTAAAAAGTCTGCTCTTTTTCTCCTTTCAAATCCTACATCTAAACGGAGTTGGTTCTATATTTAAAGTATTCCCAGAATCTCAGGGACCCCATCACTTTCTCACAGACCTCATCTCCGTCCACTCTCTCGAGTTTTTGCTGTCACAGCCAGGCTGGCTTCTTTGCTGTTCTTGAACATTCCCTGCCCTCATCCGTCTCAGCACCTTGCACTTGCCTTTCCCTATGTTCTCCCATCCATGTAGCCTCATGGCGGATGGCCTCCTGCTTCCTTCTGGTCTGCTTAAGTGCTACCTTGTCAAGAAAGCAAGCCTGACCACCCTCTAGAAAAGGCCACTTTACCTGGCACCAGCCTCTTCTTTTATCTACTTCATTTTAGGCAATATCTAGCACCACCTGACTCTGCCTCTCTTCCTTTCTCTATCTCTAGCATATCAATATCTATGTCTGTATATGTACATATGTAAATATATGTATATACACGTGTCTATAGACACATATACAAATATGTATAAAAATAAATATTTTGTTCATTTTTTATTATTAGTTTATGAAATGTCTCCTTTCACTAGAATTTAAGTTCCCTTAGAGCAGGGATTTTGTTTTATTTTAATGCTGTTCCTTTAATAGTGCCTGGCTTGTAGTAGGGACCAAATACATTTATTTTTGTTTGTTTTGTTTTTAGGTTTATACCGAGGTATAAAATACATGCAGTGAGATGCAAAAATCTTACGTATATGGCTTAATAAATTTTGGCATATGTATGCACCCATGTAACTACCGCCCAGGGTAGTATAGGGCACTTCCGTCATACCAGAAGGTTTTCTGCTGCTCCTTTCCAGTCATACTCCCTCCAGGAGGTAGCTGTGGATTTGACTCACACTAGTTCTGCCTGTTGAACTGCATGTGAAGGGAATCATAGCTTGTGCTCCTTTGTGTCTGGCTTCTTTTGCTCAATAATTTGTCTGTGAGATTCATCCATGTTGCTATATCACTACTTCATTCTTTTTTTAAAAAGCTGGATGGTCTCCTATTGCATGAATATGCCACAATACATTTACCTGTTTTCCCGGTTGATAGAAATTGGGGTTGTTTCCAGTTCTTGGCAATTGAGTGCTCTGAAGGGTCTTGAACATGTTTTGGGCAGAAGCACACACTTCTCTTGGATGTGTACTGGGAGGGGCAGTGCAGTGTCATAGAACAGCCACACGGAGATACTGCCAAGCAGCTTTCCAAAGTGGTTGTACCAGCTCACACTCCCACCAGCAATAACTCCTGGTTCTTCCCCACCCATGTTTCTACCCTGGGTCTATCAGGAAAGATAAATGGCTTATTTGGTTGGAGACCATCACTAGAACCTTCTAGGAAATAAACCATTTTGTATCCAGATCTAATTCAAACTCACATCAACACTCAAAAATCCCTCACCATGGATGCAAACCCATCACAAGAGGTCCATGGCACAGGTGACTTATGCCTCCTGTTTTTCAACAAAATTATCAGCTGGTTCTAATTAAGATCTGTTATTCCATGAGAAGCCAAGGATCCTTCATCCATTGACACCTTTGTTCTATGAGCCCCTGGAGACCTCTGTTGATGGAGTTTGGTTATCAGTGTCCACAGCCTAGCAAATGGGAAGCTCAGGGCTTCTTTTCCTTGGCATATTTGAATTTCCCATCTAGCAGGTATCTGGCCACACAAGCCTCTCAGTGGCTGCCCTGCCACATAAGTCTCGCTATCAGGTATTGCAGAGGTTTCCCTGCTGCGAGAGACCTTCTCGTTCAGGAAGGCCACAGTCCTCTTGCCTCATGGTAACTGGTGGAAAGAATCTGGCCAGAAAGATGGCAATGTCTACACCCAGCAGGGTCTGGGAAAAATCCAGTCCCACCCAGTGGATGCCATTCAAATTATGGAATGTGGTGGTGGCAATGGTGGTAGTGGGGGAATCGTCCACTTGAATATCTAAGTGGGGGTCCCCCACTCAAAGACTGTGATTCTGTTTAATACACACCTCGTGGTGCCTTCCAGTCTCATACTGCCTGCAGGGATGCCTGGTGGCCTTCCCAACATCATGGTCCTGCCAATATGCCATTCTGGCAGTTCTTGTTCTGCAAAATTCAGACCAGGGTCCAAAGCAGATACTGGTCAACCTGATTCTGGAGGCATATTGGAGAGATAACTATGGGAGAACAACACTAAGACATGGATCAATAAAGAAAAAAAACAGGCACAAAACAGGAAGAAAGACAAAAGAACCTCATGGAGAACAGCTCTGCTGCAGCACCCTGTGACTTTGCCCATCTCTACCAAGGTCACATAGGGAAGGCCCTGCCATGGTCTAACCCAAGTCTGGCAGAGGTCATGTGATCTCTAGAACATGGGGAGATAAAGAGCCTTGGGTGCAGCTGTCAAAGGCAGTTGTTAATTGTCCTCCTCTCTTGCAGGAGGCTGCCACTCACTATTTCTCATTCTCACCTCTGGTTTCAGTAAAGTATGGGACTTCCCCCTTTGTACCCATTTGGACATGGCTGCAGGCTGAAAAACCCCTAAACTGCAGCTTCAAGTTGGCTCCTTGGTAGCCAAGTGACCCATCCTGCTGCTTGTCCCCTGGACTTTCTTTTCTTTTTTTTAGGTCCAATGTTGTCTTAGGGAATCAGGGACATGGGGCACTGACCAAGCTGATTTTGATTTTGCTGTGAAAAATAAACCATGTGAGAATTCAGAAATAGACCCTCCCATCTATGGCCAATTGATTTTTGACAAGGGTGCCAAGCCCATCAATTAAGAAAGAATAATCTCTTCAACAAATGGTGTCAAGAAAAATGAATGTGACCCTTACCTCACACCGTAAACAAAAAACTCAAAATGGATCCAGGACCTAACTATAAGAACCAGAACTGTAACATTCCTAGAAAAAAACTTAGGGAAGCATCTCCAGGACCATGTGTTAGGCAATGGTTTCTTAGACTTTACACCCAAAACACAAGCAAAAAAGTAAAAAATAGATAAGTGGGACCTCATCAAAATTAAAACCTTTTGGGCATCAAAGGGCTATCATGAAAGTAAAAAGACAACTTACACAATGGGAGAAAGTATTTAGAAACCACATATCCCAAAAAACCAGAATATATATAAAGATATCCTACAACTCAACAACAAAAAGACAAACAACCCAATTTAAAAATAAGAAAAAGACTTGAATAGACACTTCTGCAAAGAAGATATACAAATGGCCAAAAACATATGAAAAGATGTATAACATCATTAGCTATTAGGGAATTCAAATCAAAACCACAATGAGATACCATTTCAAACCCACCAGACTAGCTAATATTTTAAAAAATGGACAGGTACAAGTGTTAGGGAGGATGTGAAAAAATAGGAGCACTTGTTCTTTGTTGGTGGGAATATAAATGCTGCAGTTGCTATGGAAGACATTTAGGCAGTTCCTCAGAAAATTAAGTATAGAACTGCCATATGACCTGCCAACCACACTTCTAGATATATACCCAAAAGAATTGAAAGTAGGGACTCAAATAGATATTTGCATGCAGATGTTCATAGCATCATTATTCACAATTGCTAAAAGATGGAAGCAGCCCAAGTGTCCATCAACCAATGGATGAATCAACAAAATGTAGTATGTACATACAATGGAATATTATTCAGCTGTAAAAAGGAATGAAGTTCTGATGCATATAGCAATGTGGATGACCTTGAAGACATCATGTTGAGTGAAATAAGACAGAGACAAAAGGACAAATATTGTATGATCTCAATGATATGAAATAATGAGAGTATGGAAATTCTTTGAGTCAGGAACTAGAATACAGGTTACCAGGGAATGAGGTGGGGGTGAAGAATGGGAAGTAAATGCTTTAATTATGCAGAGTTTCTATTTGTGCTGATGGAGAAGTTTTGGTGATGGATGGTGGTGATGGTAGCACAATACTGTGTAATTAGCAACACTGAAAAAAATATATATTTGAATGTGGTTAAAAGCAGAAATTTTGGGATGTATATAGATATATTACTAAAAACAAAAAAATTAATTCTGGGATTTAGTCCCTATGCTGTTTCTTGAGTTTGTATGCTAGTGGTAGGACAGAGATTTTCTTGAGTGGCAAGAGCTAACAAAACCAAACAAACCAATGCAAAAAGCAGCTCTCACAGTCTTAGCAAGTTGGCTTAGTGCTGCCTGGTGCACTTCTTCAATGTTCAACCTCCTGTCAAGAAGGTCAGCCCAAGGTGAATGCAATGTACAGGGTCCTCCCTGTCTTTTCTGGGCCTGTGTTTTGTCCTGGGATTGTGCTTCCTAGTTAGTGTCCTTAGTAATTCCCCTGTTTACAAGAATGTGAGTACCCCTCTGCTCCTGAGGAAGTAGACCTTCTCCCTCTCCCAGGTGCTCCACTGTAGGTCAGAGCAGCTAAGCCTTTTTTCTGCTGTAGGTCAAAACAGCTAAACCTTTTCTCCAGGCCACCTCTCAACTGCTGTTCAAGCTTTTTTTCACCTGGAGGACAAATTCTGGGAGGGGGGAGCATACCAGAGAGGAGTTTCCCAAGTCATTCTTTCCCAGCCAGAGCAAGACCAAGGACCCACAGAGGGATCACTGGCTGGCTCCAGATTTCCCTGGAGAGGGCCAGAGGAAGGTGCCAGGAGCTTTTCCAATGGCTCTTTGACACTATGTTTTCCATCTGGCACTTGCCTTGCAAATGCAGCCCTTAGCTGTTTTCCATAATTTTGAGGAAGTGCACTGTCTTAAGTCTCCTCTGCTGTTTTTGTTTGGGGTGGGTTAGAATAATGGCATGCTCAGATCAGGGCCCCTGGTGATCTGAAATAGCTAATCAAGAGCAGTGACCTCAGTTTGACCACACACCCCTGGATCGTGAGGAACTAAGTCTTTATTTCCCACCCTGGCACCAGCAAGCTGAGCCAGGGACAGGGGTTGAGGACCCCATTGCTGCCACCACAGGGTAGGCAGATGGGTGGTGGGAACTGCTGCACAGAAAGTGCAATTCACTGATATTTGCCATGCTTTACCAGCCTCTTCCTCCTGCTCTTCCCTTGGTGCTGCACAGTGTTCTACTAGATTCCAGAGTTTCAGAATAGTTGGTCCAGACAGTTCCTGTCTGTTTAATGATTGTTCTGGTAGAGGGATTGATTCCTGAGCTTCCAACTCAGCATCTTACCACAATCCTCCCTACTCATAGAATTTTGAGGATTAAGCAAAATTAAAAACATAATGCACTGTGCTAGTACTTGGTACACAGAATTTAATAAAAGTTAGTTATTCTTTCATATTTACGTGATTGTACACTTTTGTACTTTGCTTGCAGTAACAATATACTGAACACTTTTTCCATTCAGATATGAATTTTTTAATGAAAAATGATACACATAATTTTAAATGGGTGCATAATATTCCATCAGATGTATATATATATGTGTGTGTGTGTGTGTGTATGTGTGTAATTTAGTCCACCATTTTCCTGTTATATATTTAATTTTCTACAGTTGTTTGCATTGCGTGAAAAGCTTTTTCTATTTTGGAATTGGATACTGCCAAGGAAACAAAGCCACCAATGTTGTCAAAGCTGCAGGCTTATTAAAAAAGAAACTGCTCAACAGGGAGCTCTCAGATGGGGGTAGTGAGAGTCTCTGAACGGAGAGTGGGTTTCAGCAGTTTGTAAAGGGAACCAGGGGATTTCAGGTGGGAAGTTACAATGACTGGGGGACCTTTATTTCTTTCATCAAATAGGAGGATCTTACACAGTGAAAAGCAGATATATATTGCTCAGTATAGTATACTTGTCCACTTTTAATAAACTATTCTTATTGGACTGAGGCCATCTTATCAATAAATGTTGTTCAAATTGTACCTTATCAGGAGCACTCTTTTATTTTTGTCTGTTTTTGTCCTTAGCTGATTTTTAATCTTCTAAAAAGTCCCTGCCATTTTTCAGAAAAGGGACCACTCTTGGAAATTCCTAATACTAGTAGCTGTTTTATTTTATTTAACAGTACTTAGTATATATCTAGAACTGAAATTGCTCTGTGATTAGGAATGATGAAAAAGATATATATATATATGTGTGTGTGTGTATATATATATATATACACACACACATACATATACATGTATACACAAACATATATATATATACACACATATATATACTTTCAAAAGGCTTCATTCCAATTTATACACCAATTCACACATTTTTGAGTGACTGTTTCACTTCACTTTGTCCATACATTATCTTATTCTAGATTTTACTAGAGTTATACTATTTTCTCTTGTTGCTACTATCTGAAGTTGAACATATATGGACTAATTGATCTGTGTTTATTTACTGTGGTGGGTTGAATTACGTACCCCTATTTAAACACATTCTTAGTCTTAATCTGTGCCCCTGTGGGTGTGAACTCACTGTAAAGAGGATCCCTTGAAGCTATTATTTTTAGTTAGGGTGTGGCTACACTGAATGAGGTTGGGCCTTAACCTAGATTACCAGAGTCCTTCATAAACAGAAGAAATTCAGACATAGTCAGAGAAAGCCACGAGAAGGAGCCAGAAGCCAGAAGTCAATGCACCCTGGAAGAGAAAGGAGAGGACCTGAAAGAGAAAGAAAAGGAGAGGAAGAGAAAGGAGAGGAGGAAACACAAATCAAGGAATCCCAAGGGTCATGGGAAGTCAGCCCCAAAATGCTATCGACTTAGGGAGAAAGCACTGCCCTGCTGATGCATTGCTTTTGGACCTCTCCTAACCTGAAAACCATGAGCCAATAAGTTCCCATTCTTTAAGCCAACCCACGTGGTCATATCAGCCTGGAAACTAAGATGGTTACTATATTATACTATTATAAAAATCAATCACCAGTTCATGTCCTTTAACTATTTATCTAATTTTTTCATCATTTTCATTTTACTAATTATAGTAAGCACTTCTGTCTCTGAAAGTCAAATAAAGTTCTATTTCTATTCAATTTTCTTTTATAACTTTTCTGTTATCTTTGTATTTTCTTCATTATGAAATTTTTATTGGAGAAATTTGTTAGTTAATAAAAAATGTAAAGAAGCACAAGTAAACATGACTTTACAGTCCAATAATAATTAATATATTGATAAATTTTCACAAATTTTCTATTCATTTTTTCCTTTGCATATTTGAAATTTTATACAGGATTTTATATGCTTTTATTTACTGTTATGTTATAAATGTATCTAATTTCATAAAGATTATCTGCAAATCTCATTAGCCACAAAATATTTTATTACAAAGATATATTATAATTTATTTAACCCAGTTTTAGATATTTAATTTTCCACAATTTTTGTTATTTGCAAATAATGATATGCACATCTTAATGTATACATATCGTTCACATTTATAAGAATTCCATGGTGTAGTGTATTTAAATGTGATATTTCTTGGTCAAAGTTATGAGGATTTTTAAGGCTCTTGAAACATAAGGCAAGGTGCTTTTAAGGACGTGTCTGTGTGACAATTTACTGTGGTTCTTTGTAATGTCTGGTGGCTGCTTTCAATCTACAGTCTCCTGTCTTTTAACTCTGGGAAAGTTGATATCAGTTCATCTATTATAAAATAATATGTTTTAAACTAAAATACTAAAATTATAGACACAGGCAAATGAAAAAAACAGCGTTCTTGGGATCGAGTGTAATGAATTATACTTTAACCCACTGATGTCTGGTACTTGTTTAACAATTGGCTCTCTGGAAAAAAAAGTATACATTATATATTTACATAAGTTTATTATGGAGTCTATTGATATGAAGGATGGGTAGCAATTTATAAATATGATTAAATATGTATTTATAGTAAATGTACTATATATGTACATATACTGTAAAATCCAAGTAGTCAATTGATTCTCATCGAATGCTTTCACTGGTCTTTGCCAAACTCTTATCTCTGTAGCCAATGTATGGTTGCAGTTGATGAATGAATATGTTTCTGACATGAAAGTTGGTTGACATTTTCATTTATGTTAACATGTAAGACAAAAGTGAACAACAAAGATGTATGTGGGAAACTCATCTGTCAATGACATTGACAACTTCTTTGCTGAATTGGATAGTAGTTTTCAAATACTGGAAGAATATTTATTAAGATTTTGGTGTGCTTTTCACAATATAGCAGCTACAGATATGACACAATTTTAAGTTTAATATTTATTTTTAAAATTTTTGCATTGATTAAGCTTAGACGATGAAAAAAAAATGTCAAGCTCTAATTTGAAGCATTTGTCAATTTCCAAGCAGTAAATGCTTCCACCACGACAATTCAGACTACCAATGAGATGTCAATGAATGAAAAGTTGGAAAAAAACATGCAATTGCATTTCTGTTATACGAATACAATAAACATAACTTTAAAAGTATACAAATACTTTAAAAATGTAGGAAAATAATTAGAAAGTGATGGATTTTGAGTATTTATTATACTTTCAAATATAATTTATTTGATTTTAAGTTTATGTAATTAGATTTTTGATGAGGCTGTGTTTACTAATTGACTCTCAAGATGGCTGAAAACATAACAATTGGCTCTTGTGATCTACTGTGAGGGGTCTACAGCACACCACTGCTTAACTCCAAATCTAATGAGAGATTATCTACATATAGTTTAAGTATCATCGTCTCATCATAAAAAATTTGCAGTACTTCATTTCACTTCTCCTACCACCCAGATCTGTACCCAAGGCAGGGGGCGGTGGGGGTTAGCCACAACTTTTCTAGATGATTTCACAGCTGTATCTATGTATTATTTTGAAATAATAGCTTATTTTTCTTGGTTTATCAATATTAGAGAAGTGTATTGACTTCCTGCATTGTTCTACAACCCACATCACCTATCATAACTTCATTATAATCTTTGGTTAAATCAATAGAGTATTTACAATTTTATGAAAATATACCTTTAAGCCACATGGTTAAACATTCTTCCTTTCTTATAAAGTTCTTAAACCTACCTTCCTTCCTTCCTTCCTTCCTTCCTTCCTTCCTTCCTTCCTTCCT
>JAKSZT010053798.1:11623512-11653734 GCA_026826555.1 Tolypeutes matacus | reverse complement strand
CCTTCCTTCCTTCCTTCCTTCCTTCCTTCCTTCCTTCCTTCCTTCCTCCCTCCTTCCCTCCCTCCCTCCTTCCTTCCTTCCTTCCCTCCGTCCTTTATAATTTTCTCCTATACTGTATTAGTCAGCCAAAGGGGTGCTAATGTGAAATACCAAAAATGGGTTGGTCTTTATAAAGGGTATTTATTTGGGGTAGAAGTCCACAGATACCAGGCCATAAAGTGTTAAGTTTCTTTTCTCACCACAGTCCATTGCCACGTGTTAGAGCAAGACAGCTGCTGCCGTTTGCCAGGGCTCAGGCTTCTGGAGGTCCTCTCTTCCTGGGGCTGAGTTTCTCTCCCGGCTTAGCTCCTGTTTCCTCCACAAGTCAGCTGTAGACGATCAGGCAAACGGCTTGCTTCTCTTCTCCTGGGGCCTTCTTTCCAACATCAAAACTTCTTCTCAAAAGACTGCTTCAACTTTCCTTTGCCTTGCCTTTTATATTCAATTCCCCACCCACCAAGGGGTGGGGCTCAACGCCCTAATCCTAACCTAATCATGCCCAGATTAACAGATCAGTTTACAAGCATGATTCAATTATATTTTTGGAATTCATAATTACATCAAACTGCCATATATACATTCCAATATCTTTATTTCCACGCACTCAATAACAGTTCTTTTTTTTTTTTTCATTTTTCCTGTAGAATTCTGCGTTCATTTTCTATTGCTGCAAAACAAATCATCACAAATTTAGCAGCTTAAAGCAACACAGGTTCGATTTCTCATGTTTTCTGTGGGCCAGTGACTGACTCAGCGCTTCACAGGGAAGCAAGCAAGGCTGCTGGGCAGGCTGCATTTTCCTCTAGAGGCCAGCCCATGTGGTTGTCAGCAGAATTCAGCTCCTTTTCTTTAAACTGTAATTTTTTTCTCTTTGATGTATAGTCTTTGCTTTTTAAAAATAATTTGTTAGTTTGCAACATTTGTTCTAGGGTAATTTCCTTTATATTCTTCTTTTTTGGTTATTTATTATTTTTTATCTCATTTATCAGCTTTTAAGGGTATCCACTGTCTACCATTTATGATCTTATTCTACTTTTCCTTTCTTCTCCCATTTTTTGGCTGCATTTTTTCTACTTTGTTAGAACATAATATTTACATACTGTATTCTTCCACCGAGGATACTTATCTTCCTTCCTATTTCCTTCTTTCCCTTCACTGCCATGTTTCTGGAAGGTGCCACTCCTTTTCCAGTAGCTGATTCTCCCACAGACTCCTCTTTGTGGATGCCACTTCTAGTTCCACTCACTTTCAAACCTCTTTTCTGTCCTCTTCCCAGTCCCAACTTGCATTCAATATTTTGACATTTAATGTCAGACTTCCTCTTTCTGGGGTAATTTTTTTCTACTTTTCTAAGTCCTCCATGCTCCTCTACTCTTTTTACAAAGTCTCTTAAGTCACCCCTTCTCTGCTTTCAAACTCACAGGCCTTTTGGTGGTAGAAATGTGACCAAACACAAAGAAAAACAAAGTCTAAAAACCCAAGCAAGGTTTGACTTTGGGTTCACTGTGTAGTTCAATTCCATGTATTTAAAAAAAATTTTTTTTATTCTATTACCATATACAAACTAACATTAAGTTAAATCATTGACTGTAGATTATGGTACAATTATAAAAATGTGCTTTCATCAATTGTAACCAAATGTACCATATTAAAACAAGGTGTCAATAATAGGATGGTGTATGAGAATCTTGTATTTTATACGTGATTGTTATGTAAACCTACAACTGATCTAATTTTTTTTTAATAAAGCAAAAAAGCAAAATAAAATTTTAAAAAAGAGAAAAAACAAAACAAAACAAAACAAAACAAAAAAACACCTAAGGAAGCAAGTAGCCAAGAATCCCTCAATTCTGAGAAGACAATGAATATTCCGAGTGTAAGCACACACAGCCATACCATGGGTTTTGCTCTCTCCCTTGCATCTGGATCAGTGTCTTCCCCAAGCACTGGGCTTGGGTCAGAAGGAGAGAGAGGTGTCAGAGGAAGTGCTGGGTGGGTCACCAGCCATGCACTATATGGGAAACCACCAACCAAATGGCCCTTGAGTTCAGCTAACATCCAAGTCCACGTCCTAGGTCTCCCTTGGTTCTTGCTGAGGTCCTGGCCAGGGGCCCATGGCAGGCTGCCAGGATGGCTATTTTAACCCATTGTGGGATTTTCTCACAGTGTTGAACCTCAAAGGAAAAGAAAGAGATTTTCTCTTTCTCTCTTTTTCTCCGAAGAATTCTTTTGGTCTCTATAAAAATTTGCCCATACTCTCCCTCTTAAGTTTTGAGTTACTATGATTGAGATCTTCCTAAAATTTCTTACCAATGCCAAGCCACACACAAAAACGTGTGTTCCAGTTTTCCTCTAAAGTGATAAGAACCTAAATTTCGTCTACCTAATAAAACGAGAAAAGCAAATGGCTCTTCCTGATGCCATTTGACATCTCATGCACAACAAATACAAGTTTTTGTTTTGTTTTGTTTTAACTTTTCTCATGCACAAAAGTTACACTTTACTGGGCCTGTGGTGGACACACAAACACATTTTACAAAATCTCAATCATGCTCCTTTAATATTTTGTGAAACTGTCAAGCTGATTTTTTATAAAATTATCAATGTACATGAAATATCTTCCTATATAAACAAACCCTCATAAATTTTAATGTCTTAGTATTATATTCTCTAGTTGGCCATTTCCTATTATTGGGAAAATAGCTTGTTTCTTTTCTTTTTTCCTTTTTTGACAATGACAAGTAGTATTGTCATGACCAGTCTTTTACAAACATATTTGAAAACATGTTTATTTTCTTTAAATTTTTTTCCCTAAAAGTGAAATTGTTGGGTCAAAACATGCATATGCCAAAGTTGTTAATGTTTATTATCAAATTGACTTCCAGAAAGGATTAGAGAGAATGTTGTTCCTTTATGAGACTGATAAATTAGAGTAATTCCATCATGTTTATTCTTCCTGCCTATGTCCGAATTATGTCCCTGGAGAGCCCATGAAAAACTGCTACCTCCTCCAAGACAGACATGGCTACGAAAGCGCTACCAGTGTAGCGTATCTCTAGCATACATTGGGAAGAGGAGTGCTATTCTTTGTTGTTTATGGATGCTGCTGAAAATAAAATGGTTTCTCCGGTTTTAAGAGGTATGGGAGCGTGCTGCGATGGCAGCACTTCAAAAGGTAGATGAAAAATTCGGTCTGGGCATCCTGCTAGATGGAGGGGCCCTTGTGCTTCCCAGAATGAGCTGATACAGAGATCTCTGGAGCTCTACTTGCCATTCCATTCACGGTTAGTATTTATTACATTTGAATGAGTCGAACATCCTTTGCTAATTATTATATAATTACTACAGTGAGAGTATCCAGTAACCCAAGCACAGAGAGTGGTACCTGTTCAGTGTGGTCTGAACCAGAATGTTGTCTTTGCTTGATCAAGAGATTATAAACATTCCGCCCCACTTCCTTCCTATCCTGTCTATTTCTTCTTACATTTAAGTAAGCAAGTATAGCTTCCTAAATTCACTAATTTTGTAGATTCCGTTTCTTTTATAATATACAGCATGTTTCTGAACTCATAAAGCCATATTATTTTCCTGTTTTTATAGTTTAATTTTAATTTTTAATTCATTTGGAAATGAATTTGGAGTAAGCTCTTCTTTTTTAATTTACTTAATCAATAATCCAATTACTGTCTATTAAATAATTCCTGTCTTCTCCATTAATTTGAAGTGCCAACTCTAGCATATTCCAAAATACTATGTACTTAGATACATTTCCATATTTTTCATTGATGTGTCTGTCCATTTTGATAATTGGACTGTACTATTGAATTTATTATAACAGTACAGTATATTATAATATGTGGCAATGAATGTGGACATCAATACACTTCTTTTTCATTTGGCAGTGAAGGGGTGGACAATTTTGTTCCTCAAAATAATACTTAGCATCATTTTGTTGTGAAAAGTGTGCCTTTTGGTATTTTGTGTACAACTTGAAATAAAAAAAAAAAGCAATTTTAGGAAATATTTTTTCACAATCTGTCATTTTCCTTCTCTTCCCCACGTCTGCCCCACCACTTCCAGAAAGAACTGTGTGCCTTTTTTATGTCATCTTTTATGTGATATTTACAAAATATTCCTTAGATAATTTTTGTTGTTTTCTTCACTTAAATTCCAAATATTTCTTTCTAAGTTTATTTCTATATATTTTTATATTTGTTTCAATATTTATGACTAATATCTCATATCAATTAAGTTCTCACTGTGTACCAGGTAGTGTCCCAAATCCCTCTCTTTCATTATTTCATTTATTCTATGAATGTACCTTATGAGCTAGGTATTTCCATTATCCCTCTTCTGCAGATCAGGAAACTGAAGCCTAAAAAGTTTTAATGATTTGCTCAGATTCACACAATGAGTTATTCTTATTTACTACCTTAGGGAATAAAAATTTAGAGAACAAAGAACGACATAGGGAGCTGCTTAAAATTGCTTAAAATTGCAGGATCCCTGGCCTCTGCTCCTAGGTTCTGTGTCAGGAGGTCTTGAATGAATCTCAACATTGTTTCCACCTGAGGCTGGTGGGTGACAGGTGGCTTGCCCCTTCCCAAGCACTGCTCTGTGCTGTAGGGTATACAGATGATGTCTTTTCCCATTCCATTTTTTTTTTGTTGGTTAATTTGCTGGAATAGTAATAGGAAACAATTGACATCTGTGTGTTTATTTTTCCACCATTTGCGTCATCATTCTAGGTAGAAAAGATTTCCCTTCATTCTCCTGCGATGGTGGGATAGATAATCATAGTACTTGTCATAATTCATCACACACTGCACAATAAATTAATGATTCACCTGAAAATATTGCAAAGTTCCTCTCTTTGCTAGCATTTCTACTTCCATTCGTGGGGCATTTTACATCAGCGAGGACTTCCACAATAATGTTAACTAAGAGTAGCAATAGTGGGTAAAGGAAATGCATGTATTTATATGGCCAAGTTTGTTCTTTTTTGTCCCTGTGTCTTAATTTTCATCATAGACAAATAAGGAATGATAAAGATGTGAATTCTGATATTCACCCTTTTTCTGAATATAATTAACTTTCCTAAATATTGTTAAAATCAGGTTATCTTGAAATTTACTTGAATGATTAAAATTAAGGCCCAAATGCTCCAGTGCAAGTTAGAAAAAAAAAGAGATACAATTTAAAATATTTGTTTAAAAATGGTACATGGAAGGTCTTGCTCCTCAGGTAAATTTTCTTATCTTCCTGATAAAATATGTAAATGCAGAGAAAGATAAAAATTTTCCGTATTAAAGATCAAAAACCCAGGAAACACATCAGAACTTGCAGTTGTCTGAACTGAACTGTATAAGACCTATAGGATCAATTTCCAGAGGTTTTACAAAAAAAAAAAAAAAAAAAAAAGATTAAGGAAAGTCTAGTCAAGTTTTTTCTTATGAAGCAGAATGCCTCTCTGTCCTTAATTAAGAAAAATGTCAGATGACATAAGGAAAGGATGTAGCTGGAATAACTGAACTATTTGGAGAAAAAGTATTATTTTATTTCTATCTGATACCATTTACTAAAATGTATTTCAGATAAATTAAAGTGTTAAATGCAATAAACACAAGGTTTAAAGAACTTGCAGAAAATTTAGGTAAACCTTTAGAAATCTTGGAAGAAAGGACTTTTCAAACACAAAAGTAGAGGCAAAATCCAAAAAGAAAAGATAAGTATATCTGGTTACGCAAATACGTAAGCAAACAAACCCAAATCTCCCTTTTATCAAAATGTAGTATCATGCATTTAAAAACCATCTGGCATACCGGAACTTTACAAGTTATGGAAGTTATAGTCACTATCTAAAATGGGGAAAGAGATCTTTCAAATTAGTGAAGAACAGCTGAGCAATAGATTAAACAGATTACACGATCAATAGAGTTCCAGGGCAAGTGATGAAACAAGAAACACATATGGTCAATAAATAGTTAAGGAACAGAGCTTAACTTTACTAATAAACACAGTAACATCAAGTAAAGAGTTTAATATCTTACTTACACTGGCAAAAATGTAAAAATGATATATGAAATGTTTGGGGTTCAGAGAAAGAGACACTTGTATTTAACAGAAAATTGTTAAAAAAAAAAAAAAAAAAGCATAATATTCCTGGGACCTTCAAAGGTACATATTAAGGATCTTCAGAATATGCACTCACTCTAACCAAATATATTTAACCAATATATTTGGCCACTTAACCTAAATTTATAGGATATGTAACAAATACATGTTAGGGAGAATTTTCTTATAGCCTTCTTAACATGTACAATTGAAAACAACCCAGATATCTGAAGGTATATTACAGTATTTTATTGGATATGATATTTGACACCTAAAAAACATGAGGCTTTTAAATATTTATAATGTTAAGAAGATATTTGCTATATAGTTTTCATAGCACCAGGTGCTTTGTGCCTTTTTGTTCAGTGAGTGAATCTGAGATGTCATAAAAGAATTTCAATAAAGATTATTTTAAAACATTTATTTATTTATTGAGAGTCTACTATATACACACTGGCCCTGGAGATTTATTAGTAAGTACAGCACAATAAAATAACGATCCCAGTGGAACTTATATTCTAGAGAGAAGAGAAGATAAAATAAATAAGTATAATATGTGTTAGACAGTAAGGAGAGCTATAGAGAGAAAAGAAGCAAGGAAGGGAGTAATGGGGCATTCTGCTTTAAATAGATATTCACAGATGGCCTGTGAAGACCTCAGAGAAAGCGACATTGAATAAAAGTCTAAGGAAGTTAAGGAAGGAGAACATTCCTGGCAAAGAGACCAGTGGATTGCAAAGGCCCTGAGGAGGTGCCTGGTACGTTAGAGGAATGACCAGGACATCATTGAGACTGTGGGGAAGGAGCAAAAGAAGAGAAGAAGGTGAGTTCTAGGGTAACAGGGCAAATTGGACAGGGCCTTATGGGCCTTGGTGAGAACTGTGCTTTATTCCAAGGGGGTTGACAGGTCATTAGAGAGGTCACTGGGGCAGAAGAGTGACATCTTTGACAAGAGCCCTCTGGCTGTGGAAGGAGAAGGTTACAACAGTACAGGTGAGAGACAAAAGTGGCCTAGAGCAATGTAGTAGCAGTGGTCAGATTGTGGCTATACTGAGGGACAATATATGGGGGAAGAAAGGAGTGGAGGTTATCATGAAGGCATTGGCCTGAGTACCTGGTAAGAGTTGCTATTAATTGAGCTGTAGCTGGGGTACACGACTAATCATCTAGGGAGAGGGAAAAGTGATTTCCCTCTCACTCGACATGCAAAAATATATTTCATATGAATTGAAGAGATGAAATCAGTAAAAAGTCCCTGAAGGAATTTAAAGAAAATGTAGGTAAACCTTTGTAGATCTTGGACATGAAAAAGGATCGAGAAACATCCACTGGATTGAGCAACTGTGACAGTTTGAAGCTGGGTGGGCCAGATCAAGTCCTTAGAGCCAATCCATTCCTGTGTGTGTGTAAACCTATTGTAGGTGGGACCTTTTGATTAAATTACCTCAGTTAAGGGCCTTTGATTAGGGCGTGTGGCCCAGGGTGGGTCTTAATCCTCTTACTGGAGTCCATTAAAAACAGAGGAGTAAAAAGCTGTAGACACAGAAAGAAGCTTCAGAGACAGAGAGGAACCCAGAAGCTGGGAGAGAAGGCCCTGGTAGCTGAGGACGCCACTTTAGCCAGAAGCTGAAAACAACGAGGCCCAGAGGACACAAGCAGACACTGCCATGTGCCTGGTAGCCCACAGCTGCAGCTCAGAGAGACAGCATCTCTGATAATGCCTTGATTTGGACACATCCATGGCCTCAGAACAGTAAGCTTTTAACCTAATAAATGCTGTTGTTAAAGACAACACATTTATGGTATATTGCTTTGGTAACATTTTGCAAACTAAAACATAAACATGTAGGTCATTGGTGCAGTGCTGACACAAAAGTTCTTGGAGTTGGTTTTGGAGAGATTGGGAGGAGGGAAGCTGTAAGTAACAAGCATATAGTGTAGACAACACTCTAGAATAGATTTGCTATAAAGAAGAGCAGTTGGAGGGCAACATAGGGTCAAAAGAAGGATTTATTTTTAAGATGGGGGAAGTAACAAAATGTTTTTAAGATGATGAGAGCAATCCAGCAAGAAAGGGAGAAATTATTGATACAGGGGAGAGAGACAGAGAGGGAAAGAGAGTGTAAAGAAGAAGGGTGGGATCTGGTGAACTAATCGATAGCCAGAAGGATGAGGCTCTATGGTCTCAGATAGGTGGGAAAGTGTGAGGAAGAGCCTGTGATAGTTCTCCCCCAATTCCTTCCATTTTCTCAGTGGACTAGAAGAGAGGTGATCAGCTGAGAGTGAGGTGTGGGAGTTATGAGAGAGCCTAGACAGCAAACTAGGAATTTCTGAGGCCAGGGAAGTGTTGGACTCCTCTAGGTTCTTGGCTATGTTGCATAAAAGAATTCAAGATCATGCCAGTTTAGTTAGGCCAGTAAAAAGAATTTATTGGAGAATGGGGGAAAAGAACAGAGCTTGCTTGAGAAATGGGAAAGAAAGATGGAAATACACTCTGAGATTTGGTGGGGGCTCCCCTAGGCAGAAAAAGTGAGCTCTGCCTTATGTGGCTACCTTTTAAACTATTAGTTAGTCCTCCCCCTTGCTAATGCTAAGGGGAGGGGCCCCAGCTGTTATTGGTTACCCCACCAATGGTGGGGGCCAAGGGTGAAGCCTGTTTGGAATATCCAGGGCCAAGAGGAGGTCCTGGAAAGAGAAACTGGGCCTCAAGGTTAAACTCAAGGTCTCAGTGAGGTCTTCCAGCCATGCTGTCTGTCGGCCATGTTGTCTGTCAGCCATGTTGTCTGTCGGCATGTTGTGACTCATCTTCTCCTCGGTTCCCTGGGTAACCTGCCTCAGTTCTGCATTAGGACTTACTCGAGGCCAATCAGTTTGACAATATGTTTCTCTCCATCTACGTTCAGCTGCATAACTTCAAGTGCAGGATAGAATTATCAAGGTAATGATGCATTTAAAACATATATATGTGCATACAGATGCCACACCGCTCTGCTGGTTTCCCAGGCCTCTTCTTTCCCATTTTTACCTTTTTCATATCACAAAAAGTCCTAGAACTGAACTGGCACTTACTGCTTTTCAGTGAACGAAAGAGAGGTTGGGTCCAAGGAGAAATGGGAGAAGGATGGGGACAGGGAATTGCACAAATTAAAACAGCTTGTCCCTGTCACAAATGAAAGAATTAAAGAAACCTCAAAGGTGGCAGAAAATATTAAAAATAAATATAAAATATGGCATACTTGTTGCATATGAATTTTGATGTGAAGATATCAGTTTTTTGAAATTGATCACAAACTAAAATTGGCCTCTTGTGAAATCACACCACCAACACAACAAAACTGTAGTACTTAAACACACTTACACAAATGTTAACCTCTCAGGATGTAAACTCAACTTGATTTCATAACTGGTGCTATTCAATACATCAGAATAGCATATCAAAAGTTTATTGCTAAATTCCTTATTGACACTATACAATTTCCATATTCTCAGCCTCCATTTTACGTATGTTTTTTTTTTTTTTTTCATTTTAAAAGCCAATCAAACTAAACTATTCTTTCAGGGTAAATATCTCAATAAAGAAGGAATGCCATTATACTGATGAAGAAAGTGCTGTAGCCCTAACCCCCCTCAGCAGAAACCCACAGCTTTAGGAAGATCAGCACCTCTCTTCCCTTTCTCCCTTCCTCCCTTTCTCTCTGGAATCCACATCTTTAGGAAGATAAGCACTCCTCATCCACCCCTTTCAACTGGAATTTACAACTTTAAGCAGATAATGACTCTTTTCCTCCCTAAAAGCCCTCTGCTTTAGGAAGATAAGCTAAACTCACACCTTTTGCTTTGTAACCCCGCTTGCTTAGGAATTTGCCTGCTTGCTTTTGCCCCCATAAAGTCCCTATATAAACTTATGAAAGCCAAGACTCAGAGCTCAGATTTTGGGAAACTGGACTCTCCTCTGGGCCTGCACATAATAAAAACTTTGTTCCTCCATCTCTCTGAGTGCACGCTTGGGTTTTTCATAGTCTAATTTTTTTTTTTCCTGCCTCAACAATACCAAATAGTTCCCCAACTGTATGAAAGGCAAACGTATTCTGTTTCATGGTGATTTGAAGAGGGGGCTCCTTGCACACAGTCATTCAGAGAACCAGCTAACAGAGGATCTGCTGGCTTCAGCACGTGCTTTTTGAAGCCTCCTCACTGCTAGAAAGGGGAAAGGGCAGGGAGGACTGGAGGACAGGTGGGGAAGGGTTTCAAAATCCAGACCCTCTTGTTCACATGGCCACTCTGAACTGCCAAGGAGGTGGGAAACCATTGTCTTGCTAAACTGTGAGCTCAAGAAGAGGGGAGGAGTTTAGCAACACAGCTCCAGACAGGCTCTGCCATCACTTTCAGCGACACAGATCTGCTGTGAAGGTTTAAGTTGAGTTCCTGAGCTAACTGCCTGGTTCACTTAGGAAATTGTTTTATGATAGTTGATTTCTCCTTTTAGTTTTATGCTTTTACTGTAGAATCTGTCTATAGATCATGAGATTCGTAAATGTAAACTCCTTCCTAAGTGCTACAAGCTTTGGCTCCCCTTAGTCACTTCTCCTCCAATAGAGCTTTGGATCAGAATAGCTGGGTGGGTTGCAAAGGGAGGAAGCTTTTTTTTTTTTTAGATCCAAGGAATAAGCCCTGATTTAAGGACTGCAGCAGATGAGGTAAATTTAAGAGCTCCAATGTATTAGTGATTCATTCTGTACCTGGATCACTGGGGAGACTACACAATAAAATGGCAATCACTTGTACAGAAATCATTGCCTCTTCTTCATTTTGCATATGATTTGATTTTATGCTTTTGAGTCTCCCGTGCAGCTTGCTAAAGATGAGCCTGCATACATTTCAAAGAGATATCAAATTCTCCAAATTATATACAAATTATAAATCTTACATTTATAGACCTGGGGAAACAAACAAGAAAACAAAATTCCTTTGTGTTCCAACTTTAATATGTTAAGCAAAACTTGTGTAACTAACTAAACAAACAAACAAACAAAAAAGAAAACAAAGGAAAAAAGCCTCATAATGCAATTAAAAAAAAATATATATATATATATTTTAAAGATACTTAGATTACATAAAATGTTACATAAAAAAAAAATGTAAGGAGTTCCCATATGCCCCACTCCCCACACCTCCCGCATTTTTCCACATTAACTACTTTCATTAGTGTGGTCCATTCATTGCAATTGATGAACACAATTTGGAGCACTGCCACTAAGCAGGGATTATAATTTACATTGTAGTTTACACTCTCTCCCACTCACTTCTGTAGGCTACGGCAGGATATATAATAGCCTCCATCTGTTGTTGCATTTAACAGGCACGTTCTGGGTTCCTCCTACACCCTGAACGACCCACCTCCACCTTCTTTTTCTGTTTTTAAATTCCAGCTTCTCTTTATAAGAAAGATTGTTTTCCAATCTTCCTTGCACTCAGATCTATTTTATCAATGCCAGCTGACTTGCCAGGAGCAAAAAAAAAAAAAAAATTTGCCCTTTTTTTTTTTTGTGCTTGCATTCTGCTATTCTATTGAAGTGCCACTGTACTGATTCACGGCAAGAACAATGCAAACAGGGGAGTCTGGAGAAGGGAGAGAGAAAGCGCTCAGGTGTCAGAAAGCTTTGTGCCTCTTTAAAAAATAGCAGCACTCTTTTCTCATTGTAACAATGGTGAGAGTTCCATGAAGAAAATTTGTAAAAAGAAGTAAATATGCAGTATTTTTAAATGTACAACCTAGGGATAGTCATTGTTAAGAAATAGGTGTTTTTCTTCCAATCTTTTATAAAACTGGCTCATGCTGCAGATAGTTTTGCATCGTGATGGCTTTCAGCCACCTTGTCATCCTCGTATAAGTACATCTTTCCTGTCTCAAGGTTTGCCAAAAGGAAGCCCCACTTGGATAAAGCGTGAACTGTCCTCATAAGCCAAGGCTGCAGGGCAGGATGATGGGCAAGATTCTTTCAGTACAACTTTGGGTGTTGAGCAGACGCTGAATAAGGGCTATGTAGCAGGTATCAGTTGTTATTACTGCTGTTGTGCTGAAAAGAAAAGAAACAGACTTAAAGAAATAGAGGGTGCAGAGCACATTTATTGCGCTTAAGTTGCATTAATGCAAGAAGAGGTTTCTGCTCCAAAGGTTGAGTTGGGAAAGCAGCTTATATGGCTGCTTGAGACAAAGGGAAGGTATGGAGGGGATGGGGAGAGGTAAGGCGGGCATGATTTATGCTTGGAATGTGTATTCTGTGCATTCCATGTACTGCGGAGCTACGGGGCTGTTTAAGCAGGGTGTCCTTGAGGCCCAGTTCGTTAATCAGCAAGCAGGATGTTGATGTAAGATTGTGGCCACCTGGTGAAGATCAGCAGGCTTTTGCCAATGTCAGCTTGAACTCTTTGTTACAGTTTTTCTTCCCAGGCTGGGACAGGGTTTTTTTTTATCAGCTCCGCAAAGGATTATCCGTATGTCAGCCTGCTTCAGCTAACTTCTGTTTCTTCTTTATAATTCCCTCGATAAAATAGAAGCTCAACCAAATCAAGATGCTTAGTAAAATCAGTTTTCATTCCAATTTCACATTGCTGAGGTGCAATCCTTTCCTGCCGGACATGCTGGGTTCTTTGGCATATTGGATGGATGGAGAACTTGAAAGACTCCCAGGGCTGGCAGGAAGTCTTACAGGAGATCACTCTGTCTCTGGCCTGCCGGCAGCGCTTGGTGCATAGGGACCACATCTCCCAGGATGCGATGAATGGGTGATTCAGTCCTTCCCATGGGGCTGCTTTGGGTGTGCATGACCTGTGCAGTTGCTAGAGGTCCCACCTTCCAAAGGGCCCCATGCTTGGTTTAATGCTTTGCTGTCACTGTCTTGAAATTCTCCATCATTTTTTCTTTGAACTTGTGTTTAGTAAGTGAGGTCTGATGAGGCAAAGGAATGTGCACGTGGCCAGAGGAGACAGGCACTACCTCATTCACATACAGTGTTATCACGCCCCAGGACCACCATGCTGGGAGTTCAGAAAGACTCAGAGCAAGCATAAAGTAAGAGAGTTACCCCTAGGACCATGGAAGTGGAGGTGTTGGAAGCCCGAGAGGCCATGCTTTGTTTGAACCAGAACTCGTTTTGAAGGAAGGAAAAAGTCCATAGTGTTCTAAGATTCATGAACTGCCAAAGAACCCTATCAAATCCTTTCTTACCCATATTACTTCCTGTTCTGGTTTCCCAGATGCTAAAACAAATACCACACAATGGGTTTGCTTGAACAGTGGGGATGTATTGGCTCATGGTTTTGAGGCTAGGAAAGTTCCACAATAGAGGCATCAGCAAGGTGAGGCTTTCTCCCTGAAGATTGGCATCCTGGGGCTGGCTGCTGGTGATCCTTGGTCTTGACTTTTCCACCACCATACATGGCAATGTCTTCTCCTTTCTCCTCTGGGTTCGTTGACTTCATGTTTCTTGCTCTTCCTATGGCTTCTTTGTCTATGTCCAATTTCCTTTGCTTTAAGGACTTCAGCCAAATTGGATTAAGACCCACCCTCGTTCAGTTGGGGCACACCTTAAATAATAGCATCTTCAAAGATCCTATTTACAGAGCCAGAGGTTGGGACCCAAACATGCATTTTGTGGGGGACATGATTGGATTCCCAACACCTCCCACCATTAGCCAACCAGTTATGCTGAACATGAAGACCTGGAAGGAAATGGAAGGGCATAGGGAACCCATAGTTCCTTTTCCTTTGAGTCCTTCCTTACTCATCAGTAAGTGGAAAGTAGAAGGTGTTGGTAAAATGTGCACATATTGAGAAGCAAAATAAAAATAGCTGAGTTAGTTTTGTGCAACATTTCCACTCTTCTGGTAAGAACAAAATAAGTCTGCACATAGGAGCTGTAGAATATGGATTGTGGCTCTTGACTCACGAGGAGGCGGCTCTGCCATTGCCTTCCTGAGAGCTGCTGCTTCCAATAGGGCACGCTGCTGGCCCCTGGGAAAGCAAAGCAGTTTTTGGTTCCAGCACTGGGTCATGACTGGTTCTCACTGGCACGCTGGGCTCTATGTTTGGGGCCAGTTACTCCCTATGTCCCAGACACTGTTTTGTACACAACACTTCCAGGACCTGGGCACTCCCAAAGGAAGGTGGAGAGAGTCCTTTACCACCAAGAACTGCATCTCTCAGCCCCTTTTCACCAAGCTGTGGCCATCTTGTTTCCACCTAGCTGCACCCCTGCATGCTCTAGCTCTTGATAATTGTCATATTTTCAGTATAGGGTCTGGAAAGCCAGCCATTTTCCTGTTTAGGGGTTGATTATATAATCCTTGTAACCTGTCTTTTACTAATCCTTCAATCTTTTTTTTTTTTTTTTTTGATTAGGCCAGTAATTTATTAAGGAATGGTGAGAAGAGAAATGGGAGAATATAACAGATCATGGGTCCCAGGTAAAGAGGAAGGGGCTGAAGAGTGATAAAGAGGGCTGATTTACAGACTACAATTTCCCATTATAGATTATAAATGCCCAGGTTTTACTTATGTGTTGATCCATGAGGGGAGGAAGGTCAGAACAGGGGTCCAAAGGCAAGAGCGATTTGGCCTTTGTACTTGCTTTTGAACCATTAATTATTCCACCCCTTTGCTAATGCCATGGGAGGAGTCCCAGCTGTTTGCTGTTTTAATTGATTACCCCACCCATCAATCCCTCTGGAAAGGCCCAATGATAATGTCCCTGGAAAATATCCAGGGCTTCTCCTGGCTTCTGGAGGAAACCTCATTCCGAATAGCAGAAATCTCATTCTGAGTGAGATTCTAGTGAGGGTCTTCCAGCAGCCATCTTGGGGTAGCAACATCCACGTGGACTTCTTGCCAGGTTCCAGATCTATCTATCAATTCCCTATCTTACTAGCCTGCTTCATGCTCCCCTCAGAGAGATTACAACTTTATTCTTAAAGGGGTGCTGAAGGGAGATGGTCATTCTTCTGTAATTACTTCCTGCTTAACACTTCACTCTTAATTATTTATAAGGACAAAACAACTGTTTCCTGGCAATGCATAATTTATTTAGAATCTATGGCATATGAAGCATTTTCAGTCAACAAAATGATACACCTCAATTTTGATCCTCTTTAGGTTTTTGATGCTACCTTATTAAAAACAGTAAATTTTGCCTCTAATGATTGATTTATAGAAACTGTACAGAAACAGTCACCGTCCGAAAGTATAGTTGGAGAGGTGCATTTCCTTTCTTCTTCATTATTAAAGCCACACTTTCATATTTATAGCAGGTGCTTTGTGCCTTTTTTGTTCAGTGAGTGAATGTGAGATGCCATTCTTCAATAGTCATTGCACCTTTTAAAACATCTTTTAAAAAACTCCCTGGGGAGAGTTAGCCTTTCTTTGTGTGCACATGTGTGTGTCTGTGTGTGTAAGTTCCCCAAGAACAGAGTTCTTTTTTGGTTAATTTCAGTTCTTATTTGTAAAACTCACTTTTAAAGAAAATTGTTCTGCCATTAGAAGTGATTCATCCACCTCCACATTTTCCATCATCAGTGAATTTAATTAACATGGTGCACTCCTTCCTTTGAGAAATTAGTGATTAAAACAGTTCTAACTCCCCTCTCCAATACACACCTGGCAAGTTAAAATAGATGCCTGTTCCCAGCTGTTGTGTGTGCTGGTTCTTTGTAGGGTGACCTTCATCCAGGGTTCTGCTCATGGGTTTGCATTCATTGGAAGAGACGTTTCAAGTAATTTTCTAAGTGAGATTTTCAGAGACACCAGTCCCTCAAGCTTTGGCAAAGTCCTCAAATGAGCTAAAATAACTGTGCTCCTACTAAAGCATTCCTATTGAGATACTGAGAGCCAACAAAGAACATTGCTTTCTTAAGCAGACGTGTTTAAAACAAGGCAGCACTGAACCCGAGCTCAGTGCTGGCTGCCTAAGCATTGAATAAGCCAGGCAAAAGAAGAATAGAAACACCGAGCCCTTACCCGTGCCCGCTCCTCTTCCCAGGCATTCCCTGGCTGTCCTTGGGGAATCCTGGAGCCTGCGATGGCCAGTGGTCCTTTGTGTCTTGAAGTGCTGCTACCGCCCTCCATTCTGGTCTGGAAAGTGAACTTAAAAAACGGGAAATCCTCACTTGTGTAATGATTCACTATTTAACAAAATCTGTGGGCTGCCAAGCAGCAGCTTCCGATTTAAAATGGATCCTCCTCAAAATACATAGGATGAAAGGTACTGGATGACCGATAGGAGGCTATGGATTCAGGGCGATTTCTCTGCGGATAGTGAATTCTCTGGTAGGACGGTGAGGAACATCTTTGAGGATAGGATAGAGCAGTAATGAGACATCTTCCAAATTTATAGCAGCATTCCAGCCTTCTCGAATGAGCTCTGTAATATCCACTGCCTACTTGACATGTTCTCTTGGCGGTCTCACGGGCACATCAGACTCAATATATCCTCAAATGAACCTATCATCCACCCATCCGAGGCTGCTGTAGGCAGAGAGAGTTCAGGAAGACACCATCTGCTACCCAGTTGTCAAAGCCAGTAACTTTGAAATTTCTTTCCCATCTCTTTATCTGGCTCACTCCTAATCTTTCAGGCCCCAGCTTGATGCTACAGAGCCTCTTCTGACACCCAAACTGGTTTTGTTTGTTTGTTTTCTTCCTTTTTGTTTCCTGTACATTTTATGCACACCATCACCACATTAATCAATTATTATTTAAGAGAGTGATTATTTGTTTTATCCGTTTCCCCTATTACAATGTAAATACCACAAGGTACAGGGACAATGGTGAACAATTGTTTCACCATTGCCTTCTAAGCTCTAACTTGGTCCCCAGAGTTTAGCAGGCACTCGGGAAATGTTTGTTGCATGGTTAAAAAACATGTTATGCTTTTTATTTATATTGTAATATACCCTCCACCTGATCTGCAACACACATACACACTCTCAGTACCCTACCAGTACCTTTTTTTGAATTCCAAATGAAACTCTCACTCCCATCTTAATTTTGTTTGCTTTATTCTGTATCATTTATTTGCTTCTAGAGGTGAAGGAAACCCTGCAGGGGTCTCTGTGGGTTCTTGCCCAGAGCAGATGAATTGGCATCCATGAGACGGGGCTCTCAAATCTGCCTTCCTGTTTTTTAGGATTTTAGGGTTTTTATAGATTCAAACAGGGGAAGGTGGAGCAGTTACCACCACAATAGTAAGTAACCCTAAGCAGACTGGAGTCCAGTTTAGAATAATCATCACAATAGCAAGTCTTAATTAGAAACGACCCCATATAAGGGTGAGGTCAGCCTAGCCAGTTTCAGTAATTTCAGGTATCAACTTTTGGTTGTTCTACAACATCCTGGAAAAGCAAGAAAACGCATCTCTGTAGTGTTTCAGCAATCATAATAATCTGTTAATCCTCAACTCTCAGTTTCAGGCTTCATTTACCTTCAAAACAACCTGGCTACCTCTATTAACTAACTAAGCAGATAAAATCATGTTAACACTAGGTTATGGAGGACAGGCCTGCCCCCATCTTGGTTTCTGTTTACAGAAACCAAGGTGGAGCTGGATTCAAATGGCTGTGGTTCAGAGGTAAAGGGCTAAAGGAACCCATCTGATATTATTATAAACAGCACAGCAGAGACCACCAGTGCTCTCCAATATCTGTCTTTGTCCCATTCCTAGAAATGCAAACAAATGACTTCACAGCTCCCTCATGGTGTGAGGGGCCAAGTGTGTTCTGGTCAATGCAGCATGGTGGGCATTTGGTCAGCTGCATCCAGATCTGGCACGTGGTCACCTCCCACACAGGCCCCTCCACTCTCTTTCCCCACCCGGGGCAACATTGCAGGCTGCATGTTGAACACGGACATGACACAGATAGAAGGAGCCTGGGTCTCTGGGTCACTGCTTGGAGGAGAACTCTGAATAGATTGTGATGGGGGAAAAAGAAATACATATTGCATTGTCACTGGGATCTGAGAATTGGTACCACAAATAGACCATCAAGATGAATGCAAAAGTTGGTTCTTTGAAAGGGAGAACTGTAGTGACAGCAGTCTGATATCTGACTTAGAGTCAAGGGGTGGGTGGCAAGGAAGATGGAGATCCATCGAAGACAGTGGAAAATGCTTGGTAAAAGCATCACCTGCAATAGCTTTCGAGGTAGACTGTGAGCCTCAAGACTCAGCAACCCTAGCAAAAACAGTTGGAAAAAAAAAATCAAAGTGCTGATGTTCATTTGTTGCGATTGACTGTGTTGTCATGCTATTCAAATAAAGAGAGTTCCAGAGAACACCAGCTGGTTTGCAAAAGAAAGTCAAGAAATTTGGGCCCTTGAAGGGCTAGAAATTACAATGGCTTCTGGAACCCAAGCAGTAGGAAATAAGATATTGAAATGAAAGCCCTTGAGCTACAGTGCCATTTTATAACCCAGCATTATGGTAAAGATCAGATTAGGGGGTTGCTTTCTCACTCGTAAGCTGATGTAAGCATGGACATGAGAAAACAACAGGAAATAAGGCAGATTTGAAAGCACTGCTTATGAAAATGCTTTGGGTGTGGGTACAGCCATATGAAACTGTTGGGAGGCAAGGAGATCAGAAGCCCTCCACGTTTTTGAAGGAATTCCATTGCCAAAGAAATTACAATCTGAAGGAGTGGGCTGGTAACTGAACTGTGACCCCTAGGCAGAGGGATCCTGAGCCAACCAATAGGAAAAGGGATTCTGAGCCAACCAATAGGATAAGAGATTTTTCAACCAATAGGATCACTTACCCTAATTAATAATCAGCCAATCAAGCCTCCCAGTTAGGATACCCTATTAACATAAAATGCTAATCTTGTCTCCAAACCCTAACCAATGCCCTCACTCGGACCCAGTGATTGACCAATCAGAGCATCGCAACTTGGGGCTCCACCCCCAGGGCGGCGACACAGTGAGCCTATATCTAGCAAGCCCCAAAGCCCTGAGCACGCTTCCATCTTTGGGTGGCCAGACCAACACGGTGCTGCAACACTGAGCCGAACTGTAGAATCGAGCTGTTCGCCTCCATCTTCACCCCGGGAACACTTCCACCGATGCCTCAGCTAGGCCTGAGCACCGAGGATGCTTCCATTATCACCCTGACCAGGTTTGAGCCGTAACACTGAGCTGTGATCAAATTAACGATTGACTGTACCGTGTTGTGTTTCTTCATTCTGAAGTCTGCCCGAACTGAAGAATAAAAGTGGCGAAAACAAAATCCTACTCTAAAAAGTCCTTTCTTTGAGACACGAACAGAAAGTGGGATCCAAAAAGCTATGCAAATCCCCTGAAGGAATAAACCCCAACATTTGATTCAGATAAAGGAAGATAATGAACAAGGAAGAACTCACAGGAGGGAAGAACTGGGGGTGTCTGAGCAAAACAGACGTGGACTTCCTCCTGGAGGTCCCAGGGTCTGATAAATGCTGTTCCCTTAGCCGTCGCAGAGCAGCTTGGCAATGCCTGCCCTGCAGGATTCGAGCATTGTCCTGGACCAGGGACTATCGAGCATCTCCCATTCTTTTTCTGAATGGCAGAAATGTAGTGCAGTTATCCTGTCCCTGTATGTTGGGTGGCAGGAGAGCAATGACCTATCTTTTTAGCTAATGGGTTGCTGTGCCAAGAGGAGGTGCACTGAAGCCGGGTGGAGTGGAATTGCTGGAGACGCTGACCTTTTAGTTGGAGGCAGTGACTGGCTGGACCTTTGGGCTGCCCCCTGGGGGTGGGGCCCACTCTGTTCAGTGCATAGGAAAAAGAATATTCCGGTCACCTGAAGGTCCTATTGGGGTTGGCTCATGCTCCATGGCACCCGCTTTCCCTCTTCCCGGGAACACAGATAAACCACGTTTCCCATCACCTTGCATGAGGTGTGCGCTGATTGTTTAATGACCTCTTTTTTTCAAACCTCATTTGTTTTTTTAGCTACCCAAGCCTGAGGATTGAACCTGGGACCTAGCATGTGGGAAGCTGGCACTCAACCAACTGAGCCACATCAGCTTCCCTGAATTGGTTTTTCATTTGTTTTGCTTGTTGTTTGTTTCTGTTTTTTCAGGAGGCACCAAGAACTAAACCAAGGACCTCCTATGTGGGAGGCAGGCACTCAACCTCTCTTTTGATGATTCCTTTTTCCCTTATGTGGTGAACTTTGAGGCCACATCATGAAGGTGGCAACAAGTTGGAAGGTGCCCCGGTCCCTAAATCACTGCCCAGACCCTCATGTGACCCACATTGGATGTGTTAGAGTGTGGGACAAAGCTGTGCTGTGTAAGCCGCTTCGAGTCTAGCCTTTTCCGTGTCAACAACTAGCCTGAGCATAGGGGCCAGTTGGCCTCAGGTGTCAGTTGTGGCTGATACATCCCCGACTCATTATGGTTCTGTCTGATTCGGAGGGCTGCCTGGTGCACACACAGCGAGACCTGTGGCTGATAAGAAGGAGGTATCAAACTTTCATCTCCCTGGGCAATCTGAAGATTGAACGCGTCTTGGTTTGATTTCTCTCCTCCGTTGTCTCCTCGCCATCTCTGGATTGATCTTATCCTCCAAATCCTGTTCAGATGCAATCTCCTCTGGAAAAGGCACCCACCCCACCTCCAGACCCTGCAGTTGTTGGGTCACTGCGCAGCTGGGCTCTGCTTCTGCTTTAGCGCGATGAGACCAGCAGGTGACCAAACTGCAGAGTGGGTGGGGGGCGGGAACTCCCCGGTGAAATCCCTGGTTCCAGCCAGCTCTGGTTCTGTGTTCTTGGGCAGACGGGTTCTCTAGGCTTCATGCCCGTCTGCCTCAGGGCACCTGCGAAACCCTCTCCTGCGTGCTGAGTGTCCTGTGTCCTCGTATTGTTCACATTTCTTTCCAAACCCTCCCATTTGAGGGCAGTGGCCCAGCATTGAACTCTGTGTCCTGGCCGGAGAGCAGCTCTGGACTCACGCAGCAGCTCTGTGGCCTTGGGCAATGCGCTCAGTCTCTCAGAAACTACATCCTCACGTATATAGTGGAATGATAAGGCCCCTCGCTCAAGGGATTGTGAAGATGACACATATTTGTTGTCTATTAAGTTCCAGGTGCGATGCTGAGAAATCTACCTTCCCTCCTCCCAACACTAAGTCACCGCCTCTTTCACCCTGTGCAGCTTTCTGTCCGCAACTCCTGCATCTGCTTTTATTCCCTTTCAGTCTTTCTATACTGCGGCCAGTGACCTTTTAAAAATGCAAAAGAGGTCATGTTGCTGTCTGGTTTAAAGCCCTTTAATATCTCTCGTTGCCCTTGGAATAAAATGGAATCTTTGGCATGCTCCTAAGATATATTTCCCCTTATTTCAGGCTCCACATTCCTGCACCGAGGGCTTTCTGTCACTTTGTGGACATCTCCAGGTGCTTCCTGCTTCAGGGCTGATGCTGTTTTCTAGACCTCGAATGCCCCACGCCTGTAATTAACTCTCAGTGTTCGGGCCCCCTTTGACTGCCTCTACCCTCACCCTCAGCCCCTCAGTGAAATGCTAGATTCTCTTGCACTTTAGCACAATCTGTTCTGTTCCTTTGCAAGGTGTACCCCTCTTGCAGTTTGTTTTCCAAAGTCTGTCTTTCCTGCTGGATAGTGAAACTCTGTGAGCCCAGAGGGTGTGACTCTCTTGTTTGCTGCTGTATTTCCAGAGCTTGATGCCTCTGAGGCTCTTCATCCACGTTTGCAGACTGAGTCCCTGTAATGTCACCATCAAGGTCGAGGTCACTCATACTGCTCCTGGTTGAAAACACTCAATGGCTCCCATTGCTCTGGGGGTACATGCACACTCCTGGCAGCTCCTACCAGGTCCGGAGAGATCAGCCCCCCAGGCCTGCAGCTAACATTTGCAGGGGGTGGAATCAGAGCACAGCAAAGGTTCCTACCACCTCTTTCATGTCCCAGGGAGGTGTTTGGATAACCCAAGCGCCCACTGGCATTTCCAGACTACTTCCACTACCTCAGCCCTCCCTCTCCCCTATAGCGTATTTTGGACTAAAAAGGGAAGACTTGGATTATTTGTTAGGAATTCCCAAATCCAGAGACCAGAGCGTGCTCTCTTCCAGGCTCAGGGTGGGCACCTTCCTTTGTTCCCAAGGACGCCTGGCCAGCGCAGGACACCAGGTCCACCTCTCCCACCTCACCCCGTCCCATTCCCTTCTCCCTCCTAGGACTCCTCACCGTTTCTGGAATTCTACACCCTTCTGCCCTGGGACCCTTTGGCTTTTCTGTTCCCTCTGCCAGGGCTGACCTTCCCCCAGATCTTGAAACATGGCGCCCCTGTGTGGATCTCACTGCGAACTTTCCCCACCTCCCTCCCCACCCCGGTCTTAACCAGCCCCATCACTCTCTTACCTTCCCTCTTATGCTGTTTTATTACCATACCCTAAAATGAGTCACTGATTGTCTACATGTTTATTATCAGCCTTCTCCACTGTAACACTGGTTTGGGAAGGCAGCGATGCTGTTCGCCTGTTTCCAGAGGGTCAGTGCTGTGTCCATTGCGTGGAGGTGCTGGGCAGCCCCTGTGGGAAGGGGAGGGGACATTCGGCAGAGTGCTGGCCCCTCTCTCTGTTCAGCTCCTTCTTTGGGTCTACATTGATTTTGTACCTCCTGAATCCCTATGTAGAAGATTTACACTTGTATTTTAAGGTCAGTTGAAGAAAAATAGTAATATTAAAGCATGAATTTGGGTACCAAGTTCCCTTCAAAATTGCCTCAATTCTTTTCTTTGCTTTGATGATGACACTCTGGCTCGGAAGTGCTCATAGATAATATTATAATTCAAACTAGCTTGTAACAAGCTGACTCTACTAAATAACTGAAGAAGAAAATGTGGAAAAAACAATGATTTAGAAATGATGTTGGGAGAAATATTAGAAAAGGAAATAGAGGTATAATTATATTACATATTTAATGTTGCTAAAGATCCAGGAATAACAATGTCTATGAATATTTATAGTATGTTTTTATTTCCCCAAAATTTATGAGTCATGATAGCAATGCTATGTATTTGTTTATTGGATATTCCTTTACTTTTCCAAAAATGTGATACTTGTTTTTACCTTATTTAAGGAAGAAGAAAACAGGCAAGAATAAACCCAAATAAAATGGTGACGTTTTATGAGGCGCTTAGTTTCATTGTTTTATTTCAAAGATTTTGCAGTATTTTCCATGCTACTACCTAATCCCGCACCTACTTTATATCTTATAGACAGAATAATGAACTCTTAGGTCATAGGGCATTTAGTACTGGATTATCGTGGGCAACTATAGGGTAAATTTTGCCGTTGGGATAAGTTGAGTCTATAGTATTTCTGAGCTGAGCTTTCAGGAAGGAGAAACATTTGTAATGCATTTTATTGGGTTGCAGAGCTTCAGATTCGTATGCTCCATTGAGTACTTACTATTGGTAAAGTGAGTGTTTTCATGCATCATAGAGAAAGTCCTGGAAAATGCTCTGAGTGTCATGGATGGGTAGGCGGGTTGGGTGGGTGGCATAAGGCTATGCTTTGCCTGTTATCAATTTACCATTGTCCAGCTTCAGATTCCTCCTTGGTTGCCTGATCTGTCCAAGTGGAGTCCAGTATTTTTCCTTTGCCAGAGGCTGTGGTGTTGGCACAAGGACCATCAGCAGAGGGTGCTAGAGAGCATTGCAGGAGGAGAGGAAGGGGTTTCCTTTCTAGCTCTGCTGACTCCTTTGCCAGGCTCCTGGAGAGCTTGCTTCTGTTCTTTACTGCTTAGCCCTGTGCTTTCTTCAGGGTTAGGTGCCCATGGGGCCCAGCTCTCTCCAGAGCTTGACTGCAGTGTGCTTTCTCCAGCTTGTGACCGCCAGGAACCCCAGACAGTACGGGCCTGTGCCCAGCCCAGGTTGCTGCTCCGTGTACTCTCTCCTTTGCCCCACACGCGGGCACACTGGGACCCTCGCTTCTAGCAAGCTGGCAGCCTATGCAGTGGCCCTGAGCTGCCCTCACCCAATAGCACCTGCCGTGGCTCCCTGCCTCTCCCTGATGGCTGATGTCCTCTACATGCCCATCCGTCAGCTTCGTCTTGCCTGTTACTAGAGGTTTGTTTCCTGCAGCCTTCCTGACATGGGCACCACGTGCTTTCGGCTTCATGCCTGCAGCAGCACGTGACTCTCTCTGCCTCCCAAAGGCCTCAGAGGGACGTTCCTTCTTGCCTGGAAACCATGGGCCAGCTCTGGCCTGTGCAACCCAACAAAATTCTCCACCATTCAGTTGGATCACTTCTTCACTGGGATCTGGACCCCCCTACCAAGCTTATTTTCTTTGAGTACTCTCCCACAGTTCTAGGTACCCTTTATAGTTCTCCTTTTATCTTTATAGTTATTCTCCTCCTTGCTTCCTGAGAGATAGAGGGATATTTCTTTATGTTTCATTTCCTTTGTGGTGTTTTTGGCTTCCTGATGGACTCAGACTTATATATATGTCAAGAAAATATTTTGATATAAATTTTCAGATGGCTTAGGCAAATGCGTGCCTTGATCCAAATTATTTACTCAATATGTCCAAAATATGTACCTTTTGACTCTAGGGTAAATGACGTGGATACATCCAGAGAGAGCCTTGCCTTTGCCACCTGAGAAGTACTCATAGCCTGAGGGAGCAGCTGCTCATCATGGGAGGGTCTGGCCCCTTCACCAGCACTAGGCATCCATTCTCTTCTAAGAGCCCATCAGGAATAGTTTCATTGCCTCTTACTGCCCTGTTCATGAAGACTCAGCAAGAAAAAAGGCCTCCCTAGCCCCCATCATCACTCAAACTGTGATCTCCTTGCTGCTTGACTCCTCCCTTTCCTTGCCTCATAGGCAGCCACCTGTTTCCCCCAAACCCTTCCCCAGTGCCTCGAACTCTGTTTCTGTGGTCATCATTATCATCATCATGATGATCTCCTCCGTCTTTGCTGAGGGCTAACCATGGGCTAGGCAGGTGCTAAATGCCTCACATGGGTTATTTCACGGAGTCCTCTACATCATTGATTCCATGATTATCTAATTTTATGATGAGGCAACAGAAGCTTTAAGAGGGTAAGTCACAAACCTAGCAAATAGTCTAGAGTCTTAGATTAATGACCAGGCGCCATCCAATATGGTAGCCACTAGCCAGATATGGCTATTTAAATGGAAATTAACTAAAAATTAAGTAAAATTAAAAATTTAATCCTTTACAATGGCCATATTCCAAGAGCTCTTGGCTCCATGTGGCTACGGGCTGCCATATTGGTTAGTGCAGGTCCAGAACTTTTCCAGCATTGCAGAAGTTCTACTGGAAAGCATGGACCTAGACCACTACTTCTCAAAATATCAGTGGTGAAGAACCTGTTATTTTTCCCCTTTCATTTCATTTTCAATCTATTCCATATAGATACTTTTGTAAAATTTTCACCAGGGGGGAGATGGACGGTGAGAACTAAGGTGATAGGCTGAGGTGGTAGACCTGGTGCTGGCGACTGCAGAGTAGATTCTTATGATTAGCTCTTAGTCAGCACCCCCCATCTCCATCTTCAGACCTGGTTTCAGATATGCTGTCTCCCAATAACAGACTTTGAAAGTGATCCAAGAAAAGTGCCGCCTCCAGAATCTCAATGGGGTCTTCCATATGTGAAGATTCTAGGGTATGCATCTGTCTCTTCACTTATTCCTTAGAGGTGAGCATCTCCTCTGGTCCTTGGTAACTGATCCTTTCAAGGTATCACTGAGACATCATTTGTTCTGTCCACCTGGAGCCAGGTGCTCTGGGAAGCTGGCTGTAGATCCCATCTTCTCTCAGGTTTCCCAAATATGTCTTAGAATGTTCTGTCTCTCAGGAGCGCAAAATCAGATCACAGGACCCCTCTGCTGGAAGATAATTCTCCATGGTTCTGGTGTTTTAGCACCTCTTTTTTGACAACTTTGCTCATGGATGTTTGCATAACAGAGTATAAAGACATTGGCTGTCTCTGGAGAGGCTTACTACCATTTCTCCTTGGAGAAATTCCAGGTATTTAAAGATAATGTCACTCTTTGGAGGGCGTTGTGCAAATTCTCTAGGATGTCCTAGTGTCCAAGTTCATCTGCTTTGATGCATGCCCACTGTGTGGGGAGCCTGCCTCCACATCATCCTCAGTGGGTCCTGGGGCATGAGAAAACCAATGCAAACATGAAGCTCATGCCATCTGCAGTCTCAGGGATAACAAATGGTCTAAACCTATTCAGGCTCTTTGTCTCCTTATCAACTGAACTTATGGCAGTACCGCTGGCCACTGCCATATAGGAACTGCTTGGCCACTTGACAGTGTCTCTGACCCCTACCTACTTAAAAGCTCTCATAACCACTTCTCCATTCTTCTCTTCCTCCCTGATTTCCCTATCATGATGAGCTTATCCATGGCCGTCATCTACTTATTCCTTCAGCACATGTTTGTTGAGAGCCCACCAGGTGCCACACACTATTCTAAGAGCTGGGGATGTATCAATGAACAATATATTAATTATTCCTACTTTCACAGAGCTGACATTTGAGTTGGAAAGGTGGAGGGGAGGGAGTATGGAGGAGATGATAATAAAATACCAGATAGTGTCAGGGCTATACAGAGGACTCAAGAGGCATGATGTGCTGAACTGGGACTGTAATGTTTGAATGGTGAGGAAAAGCTCTGGGAGGAGACATTAAATTGAGATTTCAGTGAAATAACAAGAAAAAGGCAGTCTAGAGAGGACTTGGGAAAAGGGGCAGACAGACATAACTAGAGCAAATGCCACAAAGGAGGACCAAGCTCGGCATGTTCCAGAGTGGCTGGAGCTTCGGGTGAGGGTGTGAGCTGAGGCTGGAGAGGAGCAAAAGGAGGGCAAGGAGTTTAGCATCTATTCTAAATGTCATAGGACGTCACTGAAAAATTTTAAGCAGAAAAGAAAAATGTTTTAATTTATATTTTTAAAAGATGACTCTGGACTTGCATGACAGTCATTGTCAAGGAGATGGGGAGTGACTTAGGATGCACTTCCAAAGTAGAGTTGACAGGATTTGCTGCTAGGTTAGATGTATGTGGTAAATGAAGAGAGAGATAAAATGAAATATCATCTAGATTTTTCTCCTTTAGCAGCTGGGAGGGGTAGGTCAGATGCTCTTACTGAGAGGGAAATACAGGTAGGAGCAGGTTCGTTGGTGTGGGGAGATTGAAGATTCTGCTAGCCATTTTGAGGTTGAGATGCGTGTTAGACGTCTGTGCTGGCATGGCAAATAGGCAGTTGAACACATGGATGGGGAGAACAAAGGGGTCATGAGAGCTACATATATAGGATTGAGAATCCTAGGCAAAGGGGAGATTTTTGAAGCTGAGCGCTGTAGGTTCCTTAGGGAGTGGACCTGGACAGGGAAAGGGACCCGAATGTTCCTGAGGTCAAGTAAAAGGTGTGGAACAGGGTTGGCCAAAGTGATGGGAGGGAATGCTGAAGGGCATGAGGTCATAGAAACTGAGATAAGAGAGATTTCAAGAGGTTTGGCAACAGGGAGATTACAGGAGCTCCTTGCAAGAGGCATCTCAGTGGGAATGGAGACAGAAGTCTAATTGGAGTAAGGCGTGCCAAGGCTAATAGGTATGAAAGAAGAGCCAGTGACTACAGACAACCCGTATACAATTTCCCCATAAATGGAGACTTAAGAAATTATGAAAGAGCTGGAAGCTGATGGTGAGTGGTGGTCAAGGGAGTGATTTTACTTATTTTTTTTTTAACTTTTCATTTTGAAATAACTTCAAACTTACAGGACAATTACAAAAATAATACAAACCCCATACAGAGAACTCCAGCATACCCCTACTTTCTTTTAGATCATGTAGAAAGTGGAATTACAAATAAAAAAATACAATAGTACAGGCATTTATATTTATTCATGTCATTACTCTCACCAGAGATCTTTATTGCTTCATGCGGCTTTGATCTATTTTTCTCATGTCCTTTCCTTTCAACCTGCCAGTTCTCTCTTCAGCATCCCATGTAGGGCCGGTCTATCGGTGACAATCTCCCTCAGCTTTAAACTTTTAAATATTTTTATTAGACAAATTGTAGGTTTACAGAAAAATCATGCATGAAATACAACATTTCTATATATACCCGCCCCCCCCCCAGTTTTCCCTATTAAGATTTTGCATTAATGTGGTAACTTTGTTACAATTGATGAAACAATATTATTATAATTATGTGATTCTTTATACTCCATAGTTTACATTAGGGTTCATTGTTTATGTTGTACAGTATATATATATCCTAAATATTTTCCGTTTAACCGCATTCAAGTATATGATTCAGTGGTATTAATTACTTTCTCCATGTTGTGCTTCCATCACCACCATCCATTACCAAAACTTTTCTACCACCCTGCTGGGGAAGACATGCCTAGCAGCCATCTCTAAGCTCTCGCCTACACCAGCTTCTTTTCTATTGTGTGCAGATGTTTGATATGTTTCCATTCCGCAGCATGGGGGAGACAGTAGATCTAATGGATTGGCCGGACGGTACCTTGAACCTGAAACTGGGAACAAGCAGTTCCAGCTACTGGGGTGGGAACACTAAGTGGCAAGGCTTTCTCCTGTGGGATGTATAAATCCTGCCCTCCGGCAGCACATTTCTCTCTCCTCTCTGATATGAAGCAGGGACTCGGAGCTGCCATCTACTGACCCGAGCAGTTGTCCTCCCCAGGAAACCGGCCATGGTAGGCTCTCTTTCCCTGCTCTTTTGGATTCTTTGTGCAGTGTAAATAATAAAGTGATCATTTGCTGAAAGTTTCTGTTGTGCTTTAGCCTGTATTCCCACAGAGCACCATATTGCAACCTGCCTCACAGACCCCAAACAGAAATTCTGGACCAATTAAGCATTAACTTCCCATTCACAGCTCCCACTCTAGCTTCTAGTTTCAGACTCTGTGAATTTGCTTATTCTGATGATTTCATATTATCAAGGTCACACAGTATTTGTCCTCTTGTGTCTGGCTTATTTTATTTAGTATGATGTCTTCAAGATTCATCCATGTTGTCACGTGTATCAGAAAGTCAGACCTTTTCACAGCTGAATAATGTATATACTACATTTTGTTTATCCATTTATCTGTTGATGGGCACTGGAGTTGCTTCCGCCTTTTGGCATTGTGAATAATTCTGCTATAAACAATGGTGTGCAAATATGGATTCAGGACCCTGCTGTCAATTCTTTTCAGATATATACCTAGAAGTGGGATTGTCAGATCTCATGGTAATTCTACTTAACTTTCAGAGGAACCACAGGGGCTGCACCATTTTACATCCCCTACAGCAATGAAAGAGTGTTCCTATTTCTCCACATCCACAACATGTCATTTTCCATTTTTTAAATAGTAGCTATTCTAGTGGGTGTGAAGTGGTATCTCATTGTGGTTTTGATTTGCATTTCCTAATGGCTAATGATGTTGTGCATCTTTTCTTGTGCTGATTGTCCATTTGTATATCTTCTTTGGAGAAATTTCTATTCAAATCTTTTGCCCAGTTTTTTAAAAATTGGGTTGTTTGTCTTTTTGTTGCTGAGGTGTAGAATTTCTTTATGTAATCTGGGTTTTAAACACTTATTGGATATGTGGTTTCTAAACATTTCCCCCCATTGTTTAAGTTGTCCTTTTTTTTTTTTTATTATGGGTAAAAATCAAAATTCTCACAATACATACAAACATTTGCAAAATGATATATAAATATATATGCATATATGCGTATTTGCTTACAAAAATGTTATTTATATATATATATATACATATATGTTAAGAGGTGCTTAGATTACCCAAAAAATTACACAAAACCCACTGGGATTCCCATGTTGCCCACCTCCCACACCTCCCACCACATCCCACACAAACATCTCCCACAGTGTGGCCCACCACCCTCAATGAACTTACACATCCTGGAGCCTTGCCACCAACCATAGACCACAGTTCACACTGTAGACCACACTCTCTCCCACTCAGTTATGAGTGGTGTGTGCTGATTTAAAATGGCCTACAT